>JARHVA010004738.1:820000-1130000 GCA_037957365.1 Torreya grandis | reverse complement strand
GTTGTGTAACTTAGGTTAATTATTCACCCAATTTAAAAATTATTATTTGTGCCTTTATTTATAATAAATAGTTAATCTTTTTTATGCCTTATTCTAATTGACCAAGTTCATGTCTAAAGTTGAATGCTTAGTTTATGCCAAAGTGTTTCATATTTTTTAGATTAAATTATCACCTTGTTTTTAAGTCTACATTTTGTGCTTATTTTTCCAAAAGTCCTAGCATTTGCCTATTTTGAGCCTAGCTTTTGATGTCATGTTCGGCCAAAAGACCTAGCAAATTTTGTTTCCTAGATTAAATTTTTTTGGAACACTTTGAACCTAGAGTTTATCATTATAGTTTTAGTTTATCCACTTGACCTTTTATGTGAGACAATTAAAATTCAACATTTGGCATTAGACCATTTTATACCAAGCCTTAGCATAGACCTTTTTGGAGATACAACTCCATCCTTTGATGAAGTTAGACCAATTTTGAACCATTTGTATTTTTAGACTTTTTTTTAGAGTTTGTATAACTCTAAGGTCCTTTATCATGAGAAATTCACCATTGATTCAAATATGTCTCACTGTATTCATAGTGGCATCATGTACAATTTGGGATATGGTAATTTGGTTGCACAAGATAACTTTGTTCAAGACCCCTATGTTAATAATGTATTTTATGAGATGAATCCTTATCCACATTAAAACACTCAATTAGGGAAATAAATCCAAGATCCTTTGGCTCACTATTTAGTCAGCATGCCTCATTACTCAGAGTAATACCAAGAATACACAACACAATACTTAGCTAGTATACCATTGATTATAGACCAAGTTCAAAAATAACCATAGTACATCATGATGCCATTGGCCCATGACCCATATTTGTTTGATCATCACTTGAATGCAAAAAAATGAATTTTTAATCAGATACATAGAGGTAAGGGATAAGTTTCCAATAGACTCCCCCAATAAAAGTCTCCAAGTCTAATAAGAGTGTCTTACAACATATCATACAATCAAAACATTAAAAATGCCTCTTATAGAAATCCTCAAGATCTAGTGCCAATGTCATATCTAGACCCATATATGATTGAAATAGAAAAGGGGCTCATGGAGGACCACTTCATATATATGCAAATAGCATACCAGACCTATTTAATCTTAGTGCATAATTTCAACAACATGGCCATGTTAAATGCTCCACTTATCAAGATAGCTCCTTCAACAGAAGTCTTATTTGAATTATTAGGCCAATAAAATTAGGGTATAGACCCATTTTCACAAATCACTTTAGTTGGAGAAATATTCAATCCCCTAGCTATCAAAGAAGTGTATTTTACTTCTACATAGATGGATTAACCCAATACAAGAGAAAATACACAAGTGTCATCTAATCTAAACCAAAATGATGTAATTACACAAATAATTAGTCAAAAATAAAACATTCCTTTAGTTAACACCATGAGTGGTAAATAAATGTAGGGGGGAGGAAATTATACCTCCCAACTAAAATAAACTACCTCTAATCCTCAACCAAATACTTCTTCAAGCATGCAACTACATGGATTAAGTAGTCAAGTATCAACCAATGCCATGCCTCAACAAAATGTGATGAATGTTACTCCACCACAATAGGTGATGAATAACATTCCACAATAATAGGCATAGTCCAATATACTAATGTAATAGAGGTAAAACATTATTACACCTCAATAAGGGGTTGTTGACACTATAATTATACACATTATAGTTCCAAATGTTGAAACACCCTTGGACCACCTTAGGACCCCCTTCAGACCAATTTAACCCTTTGACCCCTAACCAAACATAACCATGGTTAGTTTTAACAACTGACCAAACCCACCCTTTTACCCCACTTAACCTTTGACACTAGACCATCATCAATCACCTTGATTGCTGATGGTCACCTTGACCACTAATGGTCATGTCTCTTCCCCATCTAAACAAAGATAACTCAAGTTGTGTGTAAGCTAACATGTCAAAATTTAATATGGATGGTAAGCTAACACATCATAGTAGCTAATTGAACCTCTTATGGAACCTTCTACCTCCATCTCTCTTTACCTATAAAAGGAGGGGAGTAAGAGGTGAAAAGGATCTAGGTTTTTAAACAATCCAAGCATTCATCCATCAGACAACCAGCAATCATCAAGAGCTATCAAACTTATTTTCAAGTTTTCCCTTCTATAAATTAACAACCATGACATAGACCTAAACCTTTATCTAAATTATTATTTAGGCAAATTACTATTTCTCTGCCAAAATTAATCTAGGACCAGATACCCACCATTAAATAACTAGCACCTTAACTAGAACCCTAGAATACTTACTAACCCCTTTCTACAACTTGAATTAGACTCTTTATTAAACACCTTCAGATCCTATAGCAACTGTCGATGGTCACCTTGACCACCAATGGTCACCTTCAGCCATTGATGGTCACCCAACTGCTGATGGTCAGCTTAACCATCGACAAACACCCTGAATGTTGATGGTCACTATGGTAAGAAATAACAAGTTATTTCTACCTATATACCCTTAGAAAAATTCCACTTTCTTTGTCCCTACCTATTCCTAAATACCTCACCTATTTTTTGAACCCAACCTAACCTATTTAGAATTAGTATTGACCCCCTTATTCCTATAATTAGTCTATTTCCTTTATCAAGCATTTATCTCTTCTTATATTCTCTTTCAATCTTTTATATTATTTGATGCAAGTACTTTATCTTCATTTATTTTAGCTTAATTTTTTTAATAGTGTGGATTGATAGCCTCCTAGTGAGCTCATGCTTCTTGGATCTAGCTCATGCTAAGTAATCCACATTGCTACCCATCTAATAACCCCTTTACAGGAGTGATTTTTTTTATTTATGGGTCATTCTTTTAAAGATAAAGAGGAGATCTTCATGGTCATATGGATCATGCATGCATAAACAAATAGGTTCTTCTACCACACCCATATGACTAGTTTCTTACTTCTTTTTAAAATATAAATAGGTTCAAATTGAGAGAAACATTTTATCATGCCCAATGGGACCTAGTAGCATTTATGTTATCTTTTCTTCCTTATTCTATGCTCATATAAATAAATCAAAATTTATTTTGGGTATAAAATAAACCTTTCATACTTTTATTTCTTGCATGTTTAGCTCACTTACTTAAATTAAAATCAAAGTAATCAATCGTACTTTCACTTTTTTATCACACACTATACCAAAAAAATTAAATCAATTAAACATAAAAATAATTGACATAAGGCTTGACTAGGGTTTCATCTCCTAGTGGATCACCTTCACCCTTTGGCTATCTTACTTGGAGTTTATTACCAAGAAAAAACCAAAACTCATCTCTTTGGTTGAGTCTAAACTCTAGATATTGATATATTTTGATGAAGCACCCAACACCCTTATCACTACAGTGTGTGAAGTAAGGGGGTAGGATCCAATACCAAGCCACATATTGATTTAAAATATAGATATTTTTTAGAGCCTTAAACACCTAAAACTAATTTTAGACTTCTTTTTTAGTACCTATTCTACAAACCAAAGTTATTCTTCACACTTTCCAACTAAGGCATAAGCCAAAATCAAGATAAAAGGTACCCTAAGCTTTTAAATGTAATCTAGTGTATGTTTTTATTACCTTGAGATATTTTATTTTGTTTGAGTTTTGATCTTTCCTTTATTCCTTTCTATTTCTTATATGGTTTTTACTAGACAACAATTAAGAAATCAAACCAACTAGGAGGCATCTTCGTATTCTTCTTCCTCCATGGATTATACCTTAGATGTTGAGGGTTATCCCCATCTTCTAACCCCCACCATGCCTCAGATAGTTTCCCAAGGTGATGTAGATTTCACCACCTTCCTTGATAACAACCCCATGGCCCTCAAACATTACCTCAATACCTTATCTCACCGTACGCCTACTTTGGTTCTACCTATTGATCCACCTTATGGGATGCCTCCCCATCTTATGGTTTCCACTACCTATTCCTAACCTATGACCACTCAAGCATCTTTCTCCACCAATAATCCACCTCTACCTCCACCCAAACTCAATCAAACAACCCAACCCATAACCAAACACCCCTACACTAACCAACAACTCTTACAACATAGGGGTAACTTTATCTTTAGTTACCCATACTCAATCTACCATGAGGATACCTTCTACCCATATTACCAATATTCCTCTTATCACTACCAACCCACCAATATTCACTCCACTTCAAAATGTGGTGTTTTCTATACCTTATACCCTTCCACCTATTAATACCAGAGTTACCACTCACCCCTAACTAATTAACCCATCCATACCTCCAACCCAATACATATCAATTCCCCAATCTACAAATTAGATCATACCTCCCAACCAACCCACATCAACACCCCAAAAAATACCTACGACACCCTACCCACACTATATTCCTAACCCATAAGGATACATAGCTCCATCTTCTACCCAACCTCTTCTGCCCATTAACCATTATGTGGCATCATCCCAAACCTCAATGACCACATACCAACATGTGTCATCCTCTCAACATTATACCATTTATCCATATATTTCATCTACCTAACCTCAACAAAACTTACCATACAATTATAAAGCTCCCCAACCCCAAATAAATTTGGACAAAATGTTGATGGACAAAAAGACCAACTTAGAGTCATCCATCTTTGGGGCTCACAACCTCTTATCTTACAACAAAATCTATAATTAACCTATTCACCCATTTATACCTATCCAAACTTACCTTCCTCAATGGGAATTAACCTAATTTTTTAAATTCTAAAGAAAGGAGGACCTCCAACAATACTTAAGAGCATTTCATCATTCTTGTTACTTGATTGCCTATGATGATGCTCTTCTCCTTCGTACCTTTCCTCTATTTTTATCTAGACCATAATTATATTGGTATAGTTCTCTCACTAATCACTCCATATTTTATTCTTCCCAACTCACCCAAACCTTTTTAGACCACTTTTTGATTAATATATCTAAGAAGGTCTCCATCACCAACCTATACTCCATTAGGCAATTTTATGATGAATCAATTACCAATTTTGTAGCTTGATGAAGGGGACTTATCAACCAACTCTCTTTCTCCTTTCCCCAACTTGAGTTGATTGAAATTTTCTTTCTAGCTTGTGCCAAACACATTTCCCTACTCTATAGGTTCAAACCTTTATAACCTTTTATGAGGATTTCGCCATGGCATACAAACTAGAAATCAAAGCCATTAACAAGGGGAAGTTGAAACTAAGAAACAAAAAATCTAGCTTCAAATCCAATGACCCTTCCCTATCCAAAACCACCAACTAATATAACTACCCCAACACTAAACTAAAGGTAGCTACAAACATGATTGTCCTTAAAAATAATCCACCTCCAGTTGTCAACCAACCTAACCAAACCAATTCCTCTAACTCCTCTAATATACAAACCCAAAATCAGAACTAGGATACCCAAAAATAATACACTCTGTCAGGGGAGTCATATGCTTCAGTTTTGGACAAGTTACTCAAAGCCAACATCATATAGCCTTCCCTATCAAACCTCCTCTACAATTTGATGTTTCTTGTCATGTGCTTGGTTGGTACAATGAGAATGATTTATGTTCCTTACATAAAATCATTGGACATGAAATTAGTAGGTGTAATGCCTTCAAGACCATTATCCAAAACTTGATTGATAAGGGAAAACTTACATTTAACAATCCCAATGCACCCCCAAGTCCATCACTTGACATATTTTGATAATATTTTCCCAATCATGCCCCTTCTACCAACCATTATGATAACAAACCAGAGTCATCCCATGTTTGTGTGATCCATATGGTCAATGTAATTATTAGTGAAGCTATCATTGAGGAAACCATTACCTCAACTACCTCTTCCTCTACTCCACTTATTAAAGTGATGGAACCACCCTCCATTACTTTGGATACCCAAATAAAATAAGCAACCACCTCTTTTTATTCACTTATTGAGATAATAGACTTACCCACCTCTCTTTTTAAATAATTAACAAAAGAGGCAACCATTGCCATCACACCTTCCTTCCCCACCATGGAATCACCCTCTCTTTCTTTAGAAACCATTCCACAAAGAGAGATCACCTTATCCACTCCTATGGAGGAAACATCTTTATGAATATTAGAACCTTTAATCAAGGACAAAAGTGAATAAACCACTCCCTCATCTCAACCTATGGGCGTAATCTTTGAATCCAATGCCTAACAAACCAAACCTATTTACAAAACCTTCTCTAGAGTAGTCCAAAGCCTAGAATTCTCATCTCAACCTGACTTATATTGAGACACCTTTTGGCACCATCTTGGGCTCCCCTATCAAAATAATCATGAACCTTTAACCTCACTTTAATCGACCATTAAACCTATTATCACCTCAATCCATTCATCAAACACCTCTCCCTCCAAAACTGTGGAAGAACCATCCAAACCATCTCCATCCAAAATTATCAAATCACCTTACACCTTTTAACCAAACCCATCAAGAAGTTATGGATATTCTCTACTCCTATCCTTATCCACCCATATTTGAATTTAGATTTAAACCCATCCTTTCCACCAAAGAAAACATTAACCAAACCAACCAAGAAAGTGGAACCACCCAAACTCCTACCTAAAACTATAACCATACCACCTCCTTCCCTCTTACCTTCTATCTTAAGACATCATCCTTACTCCATCCTAGGGGCTCATCCTTATATCAAGAATACCAACCCTCCCAAAATTACCTAAAACAAACTTTATACTTTTATTCTACCCTTACCTACCCCTTCTAAAACATCAAACTCCTCATCATTTTTAGACAAACTATCTACCTCCACCCACCCACCTATCTCCAAACCTTCATCATCTCAATCACTGACCTCCAAATCTTTCACCTTTACACCTTCCACCTCAAAATCATCCAATAAAAAACAACCCCAACCAAACCCACCCACAAAAACCATTCTACCACCCACAACCCCCATAGTGAAGCCTACTTCTAAGAAGGCTTCCACCCTGAAAATCAAAAACCCATCACCCACAATACCTTTGCTTGAATCTTATTAGACCATTATATAAATGTTGTTAAAAAATTCTTCCTTAGTCTTACCACCTATAAAACCCTTTAACCCATCAATTCCCAAACCATCTTGGTTTGATAATAGTTTAATTTATTCATACCACAGGACACCTGGACATGACACAAAGAACTGTAAATCTCTCCAAGCACTTATTCATAACTTATGAAATGAGGATGATCTATTATCAAATGAACCTCTCTCAAACCCATCATCAACCCAACCACCAAACAAACCTATCCAACACTTACCTACTCTCACACTCTCATCTAAGAGTGAGGAGGAACTAAAGCAACCTTCTATCCCAACACCTCCCCTCATCCATAGTATCCATATGGTCAACTGATCTCGGACCCAAAAAAAGGATAAGGGAAAGTCCAAAGTGTCCATTATATGGAAATATCCTTCCAATCCTTAACCTTCTAACCAGGCTCAAGCACCTTCACCTTCACCTTTACCAAAACCCAAAATATCCATTTTAGGTGCCTTTCCCTTTAACCCTTTTGAATCTATCTAATGACTAGTTCTAAAGCAGCTTCACTAGACACTAATGAATATGATCCTATATGAATTGATCAACACCTCACACCATCATTACCAAGCACTGATAAAGGCTTTGTAATCTATAGAGGTCTAACCTAAATACCCTCAACTTCTTACAACCTTTGTCATAACCCTTTGACTTTCTTTCCTTGTTACATTCAAGGATTCAAAAATACCTTTTGTTCATCCTGAAGATCCAAATCCACCCATTTTCATCATTGTATACATCAATAAAACCCACATCAAAAGAGTGATTATTGATGGATGAGATATTATTAACATTGTTTCTTCTCATGCTTATGACCGACTCTATCTACTAAAGAATATCATGTCAAAAACCTTAGTGGTCCTCCATTCCTTTAATGATACTATGGCCACAACCTTGGGAACAGTCATCCTCCACATCTACTTAGGACCTCGTAAGCTTCCATATCTTTTCTACATCATAGAAGTGTTAAGCATGAAATATACTGAGAGGGGGGGTGAATCAATATATTATATATTTTTTTCTTAATCTGATTTCTTTTCTTTAACCACTCAATCATACATTCAAGATGTGTAATAAAACTAAAATAATAATTTTCACCACATAAGAGAGAGAGAGAGAGAGACCAAATTTTTAAATGGAAACCCAAAGTGGAAAAAACCATAGAGAACAATCTCAAGTATATGAATGAGCACCAAATCAAAATACAAAGTTCACAAGTACCAACTTGTATGAGAACCAACCCCTTTGCCGAGCACCAACAAAACAACTATTTATGATCACCAACAAATAGGAGCACCAACCCCTTATAAAGATTCATGAGCACCAACCCATAGGAGCACCAACCCATAAGAGCACCAACCCCTCTTATGTATAAAACACAACTATTTCTCAATGTTGTTTACTCAATAAATGATAGAACTCTACAATATCTCCTATTTTTCTCTCTTCGAAAACAAATACAAACCATGCACTCTCTTGCATTTGACAAATGGCTTTTCAAGCCTTTATTTATAGCTTTCCAAATGACCTTTGGCATTCACCTTTGTGACCCTTCAATCCAAATGAAAAATGGTGCCAAACTTGCATGACCCTTCGTATCCTTGCATTTGAAAATTCATATAGTGACCCTTCATAAGCAAAAGTGTCCTTTCCTCTTTTTTCTTTATCTTGGTGACTTTTCATATTCCTCAAAGTGTCCTTTCATGGAAAAATGCACCATACCTCTTTTGTCTTCACATGGTGACTCTTAGAATTCCTCAAGGTGACTCTTCATGAGAAAATGTGCCCATTCCTCTTTCATTTTTTACCTTGTGACTCTTAGACTTCTCCATGGGCCCTCTTTTGACTTATATGCAACCAGAAATATAATCATTAATATTAAATAAATATTAACACATATTATCTAAGATATGAATATTAAAAACACCATTAAATTTAATGGGGCCTTTATCACCAATAATTCTAGACCTTTAACATCAATGACAATATTTCCAATAATCTCCCCCTTTGTCATTGATGGTAACCTCAAACTGAAATTTCCACATCCTAAAACCTACACATACTACCATCTAAAAAATATATAGTAACTCCCCCTTATTGTAGCAACCTGTATCTATTCCCTATACCTATTTTTGCACCGGTACCTATACATGTTATTCTCCCCCTTTGACATCAATGGAAATGGCCTACTTGGAGCTAACACTTAGCTCCCCCTCAACTGATGTTCAACCTTAATGGTAGGAAGTAAAATAAATTACTCCCAACTTCTCTCATAGATAATCAAATGTGTCTTTTGGTAGTGCCTTTATGAAAATATCTACAATCTACTTTGTAGTACTGATATACTCTATCTTAACTTGTTAATTTGCAACATGCTCTCTCAAGAAGTGATATATAATGGGAATATGTTTTTTTTTTTAATACATCACTAGATTCTTCAAAATATTTATATCACTTGTGTTATCATAAAAAATAGAAATAAGTTCATCATACTTTACCTTGTTATCTTCCAAATTTTGCATCATCCAAAGCACTTGAGTACAACACAATACTACTACAATAAATTCTACTTCAACTATAGAAAGTGATATTGAATTCTACTTCTTGCTTAGCCATGATACTAAGCTATCACCAAGGAAGAAATCTCCTCCACTTGTACTATTTCTATCATCCAATCACCCTGCCCAATATGAACCTATATAAGCAACCAAAGTGAAATATCTACCTATGGGATACCATAATCTATAATCCAATGTCCCCTTGATATATCTAAATATGCTCTTCACCAACTAAACATGACTATCTTTTGGAGATGACTGATATCTTGTAACCATACCTATTGCATACATGAAGTCTAGCCTTGATGTTGTCAAATATAAAAGACTACCAATCATAGATCTATATAAAGATTGATATATAATAGGTGAATATTCATCCTTGCTCACCTTATTTCTTATACACATTTGTGTGCCAACTGGTGCACAATCCTCAAAACCAAATTTTTTCAACATTTTCTTGGCATATTCACTTTGAGATATGAAAATTCCTTTATCTGACTAAAATATTTGCAATCCTAAGAAAAATGACAATTCTCCAAGCATAGACATCTCAAATTCTTTTTTAATATTATCAAAAAAATATTTTGTCATATTTTCAATATTTCCTCCAAAAATGATAATCATCAACATATACCAAAATAATCAATTGATGCTCACCTTTTGTTTTGATGTAGAGATTACTATCAAAAAATTATCTCTTAAATCCTTGATCCTATAGGTACTTATTAAGTCTTGCATACCAATATCTAGGAGCTTGTTTCAATCCATAAAATTCTTTCTTCAATCTGCATACATGGATACTAATATTTGAGAGAATAAATCCCTCAGGCTACTCAATGTAGACCTCTTCTTCTAGATTCCCATTCAAGAAGGCAGATTTGACATCTATCTAAAACACTTTGAAATTTTTAAACATTAAATATGCAAGAAGCATTCTAATAGCCTCTAACCTTTCCATTGGTGCAAAATTTTCTTCAAAATCTATTCCCTCAATCTGAGCATATCCTTTACATACTAATCTTGCTTTATTTTTGTTTACTTCTCTATTTTCATTCAACTTATTTCTATAAACCCATTTTGTTGCTATCACATTGTGATATTTTGGTCTAGGCACTAATTCCCAAGTATCATTCTTTTTTATCTGATTTAATTCTTTATCCATATCCTTAACCCAATGCTTATCATGTCTAGCTTTTGAAAAAGTTCTAGGCTGAATTTTGGATAACAAAAAAAAATTAACTTGCTCAGATTCACTTACCATCATTCTTCTAGTGTAAATTCCTTAATTTACGTCCTCAATGATGTTACTTTCATTATGATTTCTCTAAAAATATTTGGATGGAGTTTTGGTATCCTTTTTCTCCTTCTTCTCATCTTCATCTGATTCTTCAAAACCTTCCTCTTCAATGATTTCAGGAATGTCTATTAGATCACTAATTCTTTGTATTCCATCTTCTTCTATCCTGACACTTGTACTTTTGATAATTTTCTTAGTTATTTTATTATATCATTTATAAGCTTTACTTTTACAAGAATAACCAAGAAATATACCTTCATCTACTCTAGATTCAAACTTATCAATTTTTTCATCTATTCTCTTTATGAAGCATCTATTGCCGAAAACTCTAAAATAATCAACTATTTCTAGTTTGTCTTTTCATAGCTCATAAGGATTCTTATCACTATTGAATCTTAATAATGCTCTATTATAAACATGAAATGTTGTAGCAACTGTCTCTCTCTAATATTTATCTACTATCTTGGATTCATTTAGCATTGTCCTCTCCATCTCCTAAATTATTCTATTTTTTCATTCAACTACTCCATGTTGTTGTGGAGTTTTGGATACTAAATAATGTCTCTTTATTCCATGGTATTCACAAAAATAAATAAATTGATCTAACATGAATTCTCCTACTTGATCTAATCTTAGACACTTAATCTTCAAACTAGTTTCATTCTCAACTAATGCTTTGAATGCTTTAAAATGTTTGAAAGCTTCTAATTTTTTCTTTAAAAACATTACCCAAGTCATACGTGAAAAATCATCAATAAGCAACATGAAATAATTCTCACCTTGACTACTTTGAATTCTCATAGGTCCACATAGATTAGTGTGAACAAGATATAACATCTGAGTAGTTGAGTACTCTTTTGTTTTTTACTACCTTCTAGCCTACTTCCCATGCTGACAAGGTTCACAAAGCATGTCAAATGGCTTTGTAATCTTTTGAATATTTTTAAATGCTTGCTTCTTTATTATATTGACAAGATTGTTAAAATTTATGTACCCCATTCTCCTGTGCCATAGCCAAATTTCTTCAATCTAACTCAAACAACATCTTTGACCTTTGATGTCTGATAGTATATACAAATTATTGCCTATTGTCTGAGAATCTGTAACCAACATATCTAAATATTTTATTCTAATTTCAAAACCTTTGACATAAAACTTTAGTGTGTACCCTTGATCACACATTTGACTTACACTAAAAATATTATGCTGAAGACCTTCTATATAAAAAATATTTTCAGTTTTAGTTCTACCATTATCCAAACTTAGTGTACCTTTTCTAGTAATTTTGGTAGTAGTATTATCTCCAAATTTCACTGTGCCACCATTGATTTTATTCAAGGTTATGAACTTTCCCTTGTCTCCTATCATGTGCCTCAAACATCCACTATCAATGATCCATGGATTTTATTCATTTCTTGCATGTAAAGATGTCTACACCAACATAGATTTTTTAGGTTATTTCTTTTTCCATGAACCTATCTAAACTTTTTTTGATGAATAGAACCTGAAAACTCTAGTCCTTCTTGACTGACTCGAATACACTTCTATAGTACTAGGCTATGTGTTTGAAGTTGTTGCACTTGTAACATATTATGGGCTCTTCATTAAAACCTGATAGAGGACCAAAAGAGTTGTGGCTTCTACTTGACTCTGCATTACTTTCCTTCTCCTTATTTCTAAAACTATTATCTCTTTTTTTACATTCTAATTTCTTATGACCATATCCATTATAATAAAAATAATAACCATAAAAACAAGCCATATTTATGTATCTC
This sequence comes from Torreya grandis, assembly GCA_037957365.1. Taxonomy (NCBI): domain Eukaryota; kingdom Viridiplantae; phylum Streptophyta; class Pinopsida; order Cupressales; family Taxaceae; genus Torreya; species Torreya grandis. The sequence goes on along the minus strand of JARHVA010004738.1, from coordinate 1,117,232 downwards.
TAACTTGATTGCATTTTTTTATCTCTATTCCCTCTAACCTTCTTTGTTTTAGATGTCCTCTATATTCTTAACTTCTTCCCTTTTTATTTCTTCTTTTGTAAGAGCTTCAACATAGCTCTTTCCTTTTTCCTTGTCTGTGAAATTAGTTACCTCCTCTTTTTCTTTTTCAAATCCAATACCTATCTTATCTAACAATTGAACTTTGATTTTCTAATATATTATTCAACATATTAGTGTTATTCTCAAATTTTGAATCATTGGCTGCTCTATCATTGATTGCTTTATTTGTTTTCTCAAGATCTGCTTTTAAGGAAGCAATTTCAATAATATACCTTTTACATTCTTTACTTACTATTTTCATTTATGTCATTAGATCTTATTAATTCTTCTTGGCTTCTTAAAAGTGTGTTTGTAGATATTTAATTATTTACTTTGACTCCTTTTCATTTTTCTCAATCTAGAGCTTTAATCTTTGATTCTTCTTTTCAAGATATTTTAACTCTTCTAAGGCACAAATGAGTTCTCCTTATAGATTCACTTCAGCTTGATCCTGTTCTTCTTCTTGATCATCTATACTTTTGCTTATGGAGGCATCTTCATGTTTGGCCATGAATAGAATCTCTTCTTCTTCTGAGTCACTAACTCTATTATCTTTGGTTGAGATACGATCTTTAGAATACAAACTCTTCTTCTCAAATCCCTTCTTGAAATTTCCTTTGAAATTCTTCTTATATGTAGACTTTCCTTCTTCAATGTCATCTTACCCTTATTTGGTAATTTAGCTATAAAATGTCCAATCTTTCCACAACTAAAACATCTAAAAGGTAATTTTAGTTGATATTTACCTGTGCCCTTTTTCAGCTTATGAATGAATAGAGCTCCACTGTCATCTTCATCATCACTAGAATTATTACTTGATTCTTGAATTTTAGCCTTCTCTTTCTTTGATGTCTTGAAGGCCACTTCTCTCTTTAAGGTTTTATCTTGTTTAATCCATATCTCATATGCCATAAGAATACCATGAAGCTCATCCATCTTAAGCTTGGATAAATTCTTCATCTTTTCAATTGTTGAAACTTTTGCATCATATCTCAATGGTAGAGATCTCAAAACCTTTTGAACCATAGTTGATTCTTCTAAATTTTCTCCAAGACCTTGAATCTAATTAACTATTTGATCAACCTACAAGAGATAACTTGATATATTTTCTTATTCTTCCATCTTCAAACTCTCAAACTATCTTCTAAAGTTTGAAGCTTAGCTTACTGAACCTTTCCATCACCTTTGTAAATATTCTCAAGTCTTACCCAAGTTTCATGAGCAAATTTACATTACATAACTTTAACAAATTTAGATTCACATAAACCACATAAAATAGCATTTAAAGCTTTAGCATTATTTTCACTTTCCTTCTTTTTTGCTAGATTAGTTGCAAGTGTCTGTGTCTCTTCATATTCTTCCACCATTGCTTGCCATATGTCAAATCCAAGGGCCATCAAATAAGTCTTCATCCTTATGCTTCAAAAAACATAATTTATCCCATCAAACAAAGGTGCCTTATTTGTATAACATCATTCATGTAATCTAGCAATCATGCTTTCCTAATCTTCCTTCAAGCTGTAAAACTTTTTCAAAAAGAACTTGCTCTGATTCTAATTGCTAAGCATGAAATATACTGAGAGGAGGGTGAATCAGTATATTATATATCATTTTCTTAATCTGATTTCTTTTCTTTAACAACTCAATCATACATTCAAGATATGAAATAAAAATTAAATAATAATTTGCACCACACGAGAGAGAGAGAGAGAGAAAGACACCATATTTTTACGTGGAAACCCAAAGTGGGAAAAACCATAGAGAACAATCTCAATTATATGAATGAGCACCAACTCAAAATACAAAGTTCATAAGTACCAACTTATAGGAGCATCAACCCCTTTGTTGAGCACCAACACAGTAACTATTTGTGAGCACCAACCCATAGGAGCACCAACCCCTTACAAAGATTCATGAGCACCAATTCATAGAAGCACTAACCCCTCTTATGTATAAAACACAACTATCTCTCAATGTTGCTTACTCAACAAATGATAGAAATCTATAATTTCTCCTACTTTTCTCTCTTTAAAAACAAATAAAAACCATGCACTCTCTTGAATTTTACAAATGGCTTCTCAAGCCTTTATTTATATCTTTCCAAATGAACTTTGGCATTCACCCTTTGTGACCCTTCAATCCTCATGGAAAATGGTGCCAAACTTGCATGACCCTTCATATCCTTGCATTTGAAAAGTCATATGGTGACCCTTCATAAGAAAAAGCATCCTTTCCTCTTTTGTCTTTATCTTGGTGACTTTTCATATTCCTCAAAGTGTCCCTTCATGGAAAAATGTACCATACCTCTTTTGTCTTCACATGGTGACTCTTGGAATTCCTCAAGGTCACTCTTCATGAGAAAATGTGTCCCATTCATCTTTCATATTTTACCTTGTGACTCTTAGACTTCTCCATGGACCCTCTTTTGACTTATATGCAACAAACAATATATTCATTAATATTAAATAAATATTAACACACATTAGCCAAGATATGAATATTATAAACACCATTAAATGCAATGGGGCCTTTATCACCAATAATGCTAGACCTTTGACATCAATGACAATATTTCAAACAAGAAGGTGAGTTCAAATAAAACATATTACTTATATTCACTTGGATCCAAGCCATGATTTGTATCCCATCCACCTTGCATTAATGTTTCAAGGTCAAACATGAGGTTCAAGTCATCACCATACAAATTAACCCTAATCTTTTTACCTCTTGCAACATGACATATCAACCCAATGACATTCTTATTCCTCATTCATCCAATTCACCACTAACCAATAATAATTTTACCCTTACCATCGATGAAGCTTTAACTAGCTCATATATCCCTTCTTCTTGAATCCCCATAGAGAACCCCTTGGAACCCACGTTCTAACATCTCTCACTAGAATATCATCTTTTGGCCTTGGATGCATTCCCTACTCCTAAAGAGTATGTTAACCTTGAATATGATCCCAATATATAAACCATCATTCCTTTTAGGCTTCCCAACCACCAAACTAATTTCATATATGGGGGACTTGATCATCCACTTCTTGCTTCCTCCACCACCTCTTATATCTGATCATTTATTTCTAATTTTTCCTATTTAGATAAACCAAAATTTGCCAAATTATACCTTTATATATGTGCCTAAAAGGGATTTGACCTCAACCATTATGAATATGGATCCCACAAGTTACCCTTGATCAAAACCCAAAAACCTCATGAGCTATTTGGCCTTGGGTTCATCCCACTATAAGAACCCATTGATTCACCCAAACCCATCACTATCATTATGGAAGATATTTCATCCTCACCAACCCCACCTCTTTCAAATTCTAAGTATTTTTAAATCATTTCTCATAACTATTTTTTATTTAATACTGTTAGTTTGGGCCCCTTGACCTATCAAAAGAATAGCCAAACTAAAACCTTTCCTCTGATTCATCCTGAAATGGTAGAAAATGATTCTCCTACCATCCAACATTAGGACAATGATTCCATTCTCACCTATCTTGGTACAGGGGATTATTCTATCCATAAATCCCTTCCTCCTAAAAACCAATCCATGTTGAACTAATCCACTATCAATGTCAACTTGGGTACTTAGGATAACCCCCACATTGTGAAGATTGGTCAATCCTTAGATTCTTAAGAGTAACATGATTATCCTTCCTTTATGACTATATCATAGAATTTACTTGGTCCTATTAGGATATGCCCAATATCAACCCTTCCATTATTCTCCTCGACATCATCATCCATCCTAATGCTAAGCTTTTTAGGTAAAAGCTTCATAAGATGCACCTTCATATCACCCTTCTAGTCAAAGAAGAAATTTAATGCCTCTTATCTATAAATTTCATTCAACCCATTGATTATCCCCAATGGGTTTCTAATATGATTCCTATAACCAAGAACATATGGTTACTTCACATCTATATTGATTTTCATGACCTCAATATTGCTTCTTTAAAGGATGACATCATTTTTCCTAGCATCGACCAACTTATTAATCTTACAGCTAGCCATAAGATGTTATATTTCATGGATGGTTTCTTAGGATATAATTATATCTTGATCACCCATAAAGACTAGCATGAGACTTTTTTCATCGCCCCATGGGGAACCTTTTACTATAGGGTCATGCCATTTGGTCTAAAGAATTCTAGAGCAACCTACCAGTATGTGATGACCTACATCTTCCATGATCTCATCCACAAAATCATAAAGGACTATGTAGATGATCTCTTTGGGAAATATAAATATCACAAGGATCATCTTGAAGTTCTCAAATTTATCTTTGAGTGCCTAATCCATTTCCATGTTTGACTCAACCCCAAGAAATATGTTTTTAGGATCCTATCTAGAAAACTTCTTAGATTTATCATCTATCTCTGAGGAATCAAAGTAGACCTTACCAAATTTAGATAAATCATCAACATGCCACCTCTAACCCATCTTAAGTAAATTTTAAACCTATATAGGAATCTCCAATCCATCCATCACTTCATCTCTCAATTATCAGATAGATATCAACCTTTTCACCATCTTCTCAAGAAAGATACATTTTTTAAGTGGACTAAGGACTACCAACAATCCTTTGATTCACTCAAAGAGTACCTCTTTTATCCACCCATTCTCACCCCTCCTAAAGATGACCAACCCTTATATCTTTATATATCTACCACTAACCATTTCTTAGGGGTAATGCTCGTTCATTGTGATGAACAAAACAAAAATCACGATATCTACTATATAAGTTGGGCACTTATAGAGTATGAGACTTAGTATACCCATACTAAGAAGCTTTATCTCACTTTAGTGTTTTTGGCTACCAAACTTCATCATTACTTCTTCAATAATAATACCTTTGTCATAACCCAACCAACCCACTCAAGTAAATGCACTCTAAACCATATCAAAACCAATGTCTAGCTAAGTGGCTCATGCTCTTAGTTGAGTTTGACATTGAGTTCCTCTAGCAAAATTTGATTAAAGGGTAAGTTATTACTGATCAATTAGCTAAAGCTCCTTTTCCAGACAACTAACCACTTTCTATTGCATTTCTTGATGACTCAATTGGCTAAAGGGTAAGTTGTGACTCTTTCTCAAGAGGAAATCACCTACCAAATGATCATGTTTTTTGATAGCTCAAAATTCCATCATGGTGTGGGTGTCAAAGTTATTCTCATTCCCCTTGGTGGAAAACCTCTTTCTTTCAAACTTTATTTTGAGTGTACCAAAAATATGGCTAAGTATGAGTGCATGTTGTTCTCATAATAGGCCTTCAAACTACTCTAGCCTTAGGAGTTAAGATGATCAGTGTCTTTGGTGATTTCCAACTTATGGTCAACTAGGTCAATGGATCCTATTAATATAATAATGATGTTTTGCTATAGTATAAAAAACTAATAGATGTACTCTTAGCATCATTTGATCATTACCTTATCTAATCTGTTCTGTGATATACCAATTAATTCATGGATATAATGGCTTCCCTTGCTTCCCAAATGCCATCTAAACCTTCAAATTCTAAGCTCTTTGTCACCATTCATCATTTTATCACCCCCTTTATATCTAATCTGACCTCCCTAACATATGTAATGTGGAGGAATCTCCATTAGACATTTGGCATGAGAAAACCTTTGACTTCCTCAACCTCAACATCATTCCTCCCAACATCTCTAGGAATGCTTGAAGAGCCTTTATTCAGAGCACCTCTCATTATACCATAATAGGGGGATCCTTTACAAACATGGCTTTGATGGCCTTCTCCATTTCCTTCATAGTCATGAAACATCCCCTACTATCAAGGAAACACATGATAGAATCTATAGGGGACACTTTAGTGGTCTATCTATCATTAAACATATCCTTCACCTTGGCTACTATTGGTCCATCCTCAACCAAGACTACTATGATTATGTAAATAAGTGTGTTAAATGTCAACAAAATGCTAATTTACATCATGCACCAGCCCATGCCCTTCAATTATATAAGGAATTTTGTCCCTTCTCCTTATGGGGACTAGACCTCATTAGAGAAATCAATCCTCATTTTTCATAATGGCACCACTCCATCATCATTGCCATTGAGTATTTCACCAAGTGGGTAGAGGCTATTACCCTCATCTCGACCAAAGCAAAAAAGATTGTTGACTTCATTAATCATCATATCATCTATCATTTTGATGTTCCCCATAAGATCATCACTGATAATGGTAATTTATTCAAAAAAAAAGAGTCCAAGGTCTTTATGATGCATTTGGCATCAAATTAAGATTTTCCTCACCTTATCATCTATAAGCAAATGAACAAATAGAATCCTCTAACAAAACCCTCAACAATATGTTAACCAAAGTGGTCAATACTTCTATTCAAGATTGGCATTTACACATCCCTTTCACTTTGTGTGCTTATCTCACTAGCATTAAAACATATATAGGTGTTACCCCTTTCTCTCTAGTCTTTGGAGTAGAGGCAGTCCTACCTCTTAAAGTCAAAATTCCCTCTCTTCACATATCCTTACTAGACATCATTTTTGAGAGTGATATCATCAAGATCATCTATCATGACTTGAGCTACATTACAAATGCTACCTAATTACACTTAATCACCTTCATGTCTACCAAGAATGAATCAATAATTCTTATAACAAGCACCTAAAACAACTAGAATTCAACATTGGAGACCTTATCTTCAAGGAAAATCAACATGTAACTAATATGGAGAAAAGAAAGTGAGGCAAGTTTTCTTTTAATTAGCTTAGACCCTACATCATAACCCATAAGTATGGATCAGGAGCTTATCATTTTTCCTCTCTTGAAGGTAAACCAAAACTTGAGCCTCTCAATGTTTCACATCTATGTTCTTTCTTTTGTTAAATAAGGATGAAACTCACCTTTTTATCTAACTTAAGCTCATCCCTTGATTTATGAGATTTTTATCCTTCCTCATACCTTCATCCCATCCCTTTTGAGGATAACTAATTACAACATAGAACCATGTGATTAACCATCATAGTCATAGACTAATACTAAATATGGGTACCATAGCTCTACCCATGGCATCGTTCTCATGAATACTTTTCATCCCTATTCAGATAGAATCCCATGATCATTATCCCTCAAAACCACCCCTTCCACTTATCATTAACCTCTTGTGCTCTAATTTTTTCCCTCATGAAGGTAAACCTCTAAGCCTAAATATACTTTTTCATGTCTAACCTAGTATCAAAACCATTTAGGATACCAAACTACCACTTGGGTTAAACATCTCTAGCATGTAGATTGCTCCCTTGAAGAATAGCTGCCCAAAATCTAAATTTCTTAAAAAGATAGACTACTCCCTTGAAGGACATCTACCACAATAAACAAATCCAAACTTAGACCACTCCCTTAAAGGATGGCTAAGTTAATTTTTTAAAATTAATCATCTGAAGCTTACCACATTGATCAGCTTCATGAACCTATCAGAATCAAACAACAAAAGACTCAATATCAAAATCAAAATAAGTTATCCAAAGAGAGATGTAATCAACTTTCATACATAGCATTAGTAGACTTTTTGCATTGATTAGTCTACACCTTGAATTAAAATATGGACTGGTTATTAGGTCACCTACAAAAGGGACAAACCAACCCACAAGAAGGTTACACTCCCCTTCACATCACCTATCTCCCATTTATAATAGCTAAAAATCAAGGGACTTTGAGCTTACTTTACATAATGTGATCAAGAAACCTTTTTATCAACTAACACATGCTAATGTGAAGCATTCAAAGGGCTTATGTTCATTAAGCCAATCTAAATTCATTTTTATTCAAACCCTACCATTGAATAAGCATCATGTCTTTCTTGTATCCTTTCATTATTAGTTCATGTAAACCTAGGTCTCATGATTTTTCTCTCTCTTTTACCATATCTAGTTTGTTATCTAACATACTTTATGTGTTATCATCAAAAAAATAACTATAAATTATAAAACAACATCATAAAAATCACATCAACATCATAAGTATGACATATCTATGATCATACACCACATCATCATAACATCACATCCCTAATCAAAACATCATAACCATGTCCATGAACAAATAACCATAAACATCACAACATCATAACCATATATAAAACATAACATCACATCCATAATCAAAACATAATAACTATCATAATCAACACCATAAACCACATTACATCAATAAAACATGATCACATCACAACCATAATCATGAACCACATCACAATCATAATCATGTATAACCATAAAAATCAACCATAAACATCATCCATAATCATCACATGCCTAAGCTAGTGAGTCTACATCTCATAATCATAAACATCAAAATCATGAACCATGAACCATAAAATAAAATCCATATATCATCATCACATTATATACATCATGTCTCATCAACTAAAATAGTACATGTAACAATGTGCATCTCTCTTTCAAAAAAATATACATCTCATCGCATCGACTCTTAGGTGGGTATCAAAATCATATATATCTATACATACCATATCATATAATATGCCCTTGGGGCACTGTTGCCATCTAGTGCTTACCCCACTAAGGTGCCTACCTATCTACCCACTAACCCATATTCATTACACCTACACCACCTACTAAGCTAGCTTTATACTCACCCCATCGAAGCTCTTATGGACACTATGTCAAAATTATGGCCTTATAATAGTGTAACTCCTCAACTATGACCAAGTACCATTCCATTTGGATACTACCTAGTGGTCCTATTGGTGATGAAATTGTTCCTCCTCTCTATCTTAAAGTGTCCCTATCTTAAGTCACCAAGCCTAGTGAAGTCTTAGCCTAGTCCCTCTCACCTATCACAATGGAAACCTAACCCTATAAAGTTACAACCTAGTCTATAATGTGACCACCTACCCTTATAAATGTTTTATATATACCTATACAATGGCCACCTATCCATCAAGGCTACCTCCATGTACCTATAACTATAGACCCCCACCAGCTATATCAACATCCATAACCTATTAGCCCCCATCATCCCATCCAAAATATACAACTACATAGATGGTTTAGTACCATGTTGCATATCCATCAAAAAAATAGCATCATCATTTTATACTCTAATGGATAGCTCTTCATAATCAATAACCACCTCCACTAGCTATAGCACTAAAAGCAAAAACTCAGCATCCTCTTGCTTGTACTTTAGGAATAGACCTAGAATACTATATACCAAGATGAATTACCTATAAACCCTATCAAAAGGGATGAACTCAGTCTCACCCTCTCTCCTCCCAAAAATCTACCTATATATCTACATCAATAAAATACGCTGAGTATAGTGGGCCCACCTCAAAAAGCTAACATACAACCTCTAAACTACATCTCCAACCACTAGGGCCTCCAATACCCCTTCAAACTAATCAATATCTTAACAACCACCTCCAACTCTTATGAGTGCATAATCACTCCTTCACCTCATGAAACCCACCCTAAAGTTCATCTAGGTGTATCTCTCCCATGGTATCCCCATCAATCTCATAACTTAGACATGCTCATAGGCCCAAAAATGCAACACAAATTACACATTGATGTCATATCTCTTATGCACTCTAAACCCCCATACTCCCTATATATTTGTGCTAATAAAATAGGTACCCACCCAATAACAATCTAACCAAGCAACATCTCCACCAAAACTCCTAGTAACAAATAGGGAAACCTCCCACTACTCAAATCTAGCAAAGCAAAAAAAGAGGTTGCCATCATCATCATGTTCATCTACTACCTATCATCTCTAGCCCTCTAATATAATTGTTTGTAACTAAATCCACCAACATACCACTTATTTAATCTTTGATCCTCACCATATAAGTGCTTCATATGATCATCTCTCTCCTTACTCTCAATACGATATATTAGCTCCCCCTGAATAGGTAGTTGTGTGATCCTATGTACATCCTCTAGTAAGATGGTCATTTTACCTATTGGTAGAAGAAAGGTGTTCATGACCAGATCTCATCTCTTGATCAGGGCCATGATCATCATCACATCTCATGGTACATGTTAGAAGTGTATCATCACACTGAGGCCAACCTCCTTTATGTGCATTTATTCATCATCAATCATCCCTTGATGGATCTTCACAAAGATCTAAGGGATCCAATCCTGCATCTAGATCTGATCATGTGCCTAAAAAATTCATTATAAAACACACTTAGTTTTCTATTTAACTACTCTACCCATGAACATTCAACCTCCTTTTCATCTCATTTATCCTACCTCATAACACCTACTTTTTCTTCTATACACTATATCAACATATTTTCAATCCTACCTTATACCCAAGCTAAACTACATCAACATATTCATTTTCTACCTTTAGCGTTACCATTGGGTCATTCCAACTCAACATCTAGCCTTGACCATTTTATCAAAAACATCTTACTCTAAACCTTTACCTTAACCTTTTTATCAAAACCCCTTTGAATATTTAGTCAATTATTGATGATCACTACGATTGATGATGGTTAGCTAACCATTTGGCCTATGGTCCTTGACCATCAATAGTCAACTACAATCATTGATGTTTAGGTATGACCATTGATGGTCATTATATGTGATGTTCATTGGTAAAACCCTAACCATACCCTACCCAAAAACCACTCATGTATCCATATCTAACACCTAATTACCCTAATTTTGACCTCTACTCTACCCCTAACCTACCTACCACCCCTAATTTCTATTTATACTTGCTAATTTTAAAAAATCACAACCTAACCTAAAATTAGGTCAAAACCCCAAATCCCTCCCCCAAAACAACAACAAACTACAAAAAATCAACTAATAAATGACCAAATCAACCTATCCTATCAATTTAAGTCAACACCTATCTCATTCCTTAACCATCATTAATGAGGAATCCTAGCTCCCATTACTTAGCCACATCCTCATCCACCTTGAATCTTTGATCTTATGTTAGGTCAACTCAACACCAATCTCAAACCAATTGCTAATCCATAATTACCTCATTAGTACCCTCACACAAAATGCCAAAGTCACCAAGTGCATAGGAGTTAAGAGTCAAAAGAAAAAGTGAAAAGGATCAATATTTTTCACTTTTTATCCTCTATGCTTTTTGGGTTTCACCCTAACCATCGACAATCAAGGTGACTATTGATGGTCAGTTTTTGGACCCCTAACCATCAACGATCAAGAAACCCACTTTTCAAAAATTTTGGCACCAACACCTTAGTTCCCCCTTTTTGGGGATTACCCTTCTCCACCAAAACAAAACTAACCTTTCAAGAGCACCTATTCTCTATAAACCAATTATGAACCATTAGATAACACCCTTTCTAGCCAACCAACCATCTAACCACATCAACCTCTATGTTGGCCATTTTGACCCAAATTATCACATATTTTGTGATGACCTTGCCTTGGTCCTTTTGACTTCATTAACCAACCTTACCATGTTAAACATTTTAATTTACACCACCTATTACACACTAGACCATTTGTGTTTTTCATAGGAGCACTTCTTACCTCAGATACCCATAAAAACATTGACCTTATCTAGGAGACTTGATAGGAATAACTTGATCAACTATGCCTAATGATGTGGCTTGGTTACCCCATCACCAGTCCTTTTATAACTGACCTTATTTTTACTAACCATGGAAACTTAGTCTATGTGTGATCTTAACTATTACACTTTTTCATATTTTGTTTACATGTTTACACCTCAAATGACTAACCACTATTGTCATCAACCTTGTGACTCACCATAACTAGTTATCAAACCCACAACTAATTCAATTTCACCTCATCAACTCCCAATTTGAGGGAGAACACCTCCCATACTTAAGGCAACCAACCTTTGACCCATAATATATTTTTGTTTTACAACTTGTTGACATAAATTTCATAACAAAAAGGGGCAAAATATAGACACTAAAATTTTGCATACCATAGTTTTGAATGTCAAAACACCCCTAGACTACCTTAGGACCCCCTTGGGACCAATTTTACCCATTAAACCCTAACCAAACCTAACCATGGTAATTTTGACCAACTGACCAAACCCTCCATTTTACCCACTTAACCTTTGACACTCAACCATCAATGGTCACCTTGACCATTAACAGTCAACCTGACCATTGACAGTTAGGTATCTTTCCCATCTGAATAAAGATAACTCAATATATGTGCAAGATAATACATCAAAATTTAATATCGATGGAAAAATAATGCATCATAACAACCAACCAAACCTCTTATGAAACCTTCTACCTCCATCTCTCTTTGCCTATAAAATGAGGGGAGTATGAGGTGAAAAGGATTTAGGTTTTTAAACAATCCAAGCATTCATCCATTAGATAACTAGTAGTCATCAAGAGTTATCAAAATTATTTACAAGTTCTCCCTTCCACAAGTCAATAACCACAACAAAGACTCGAACCTCTACCCAAATTATTCTTCAAACAAAGTATCATTACTCTACTAAAATTACTCTTGGATCAACTACATACCATCAAGTAACTAGCTAAGTATATCTCTAGTTTTTCTAGCTATGTTTATTTGGTGTCTAACCTAGACCCCTCAACATAACATCTTTTTAACCCCCTAACCTTAACAAAAACCTCAAAATACTTATTGACCCCTTTCTACAAATTGAACTAGACTCTTTCCTGAACACCTTTAGAACCAACAACAATCATTGATGGTCACCTTGACCATCGATAATCACCTTCAATCATTGATGGTCACTTAATCATCGACAATTAGCTTAATTGTCAACAATGGTATAAAATAATATAAAATTATGTATACCTACCTACCCTCAACTAAATTCCACTTTTTGTGTCCCCAACTATTCCTAGAGACCTCACCTATTTTTTGAACCCAACCTAACCTATTTAGCATTAGTATTGACTCACTTATTTCTATAATTAGTCTATATCCTTTATCAAGCATTTATCTCTTATTTTAATCTCTTTTAGTCTTTTATATTATTTTATGCAAGTACTTTATCTTCATTTCTTTCAACTTACCTATTTCCAGAGTGTGGATTGACAACCTCCTAGCAAGCTCATGCTTCTTGGATCTATCTCATGCTAATAAATCCACATTGCTACTCATCTAACAACCCCTTTACATTAGTGGTTTTTTATCTACAAGTCATTCTTCCCAAGATAAAGAGGAGATCCTCTTGATAGTCTAGATCATGTGCACACAAACTATTAGGTTCTTCTACCACACCCTTATTACTAGTTTCTTACATTATAATTTAAATATAAATAATCTAAAATTGAGATAAATAGGGGTAACTAATGTTCTACCTCATCATGTACTGATGAACATCCATCTTCATTCACAGAGCAACATACCATTATAATCATAAACAATGTCTAATCAATAATGAATGACTATTATTTAGTGATAAATTTTGAACACTATACAAATGTCTACTTCACAATAGGTATTTGTGCAACTAAGAAGTTATACCATTCCACAAGTGCTAGATAGGAAACAATTGCTTTTTATTCCTAACATGCCATAAACTCAATATAGGGCCTTGGTTCACAAGTTTCCCTTAATTAGCTAGGTTTGACTAGTTGGTAGCAAGTCCCTAATCAACCTCAATAAGCATAGTACTTCACCCCCAACCATATCCTTCCATCCCAACCATAATTTTCCCACAACTGGGTCTATATACCAAATCCTAACCAAAATATTACACTAAAATGTGTACAATTTCTAGAATCACATCTTAATTCATGTATACATATTCTTGGTTAATTCCCTAACCAACTGAACATTACACAATAAACCATGCCTCCAATATACCCTAGTTAAATTAATCCACTTTTGACTGCCCAACCTCTACCTCAAGCCAATGTTCTCTCCAATTTCCTCATACAAGAACTACAATAGATGAAGGATTCAATTTCCACCATCCAATCTAGGAAATATACCAAGAATTTTAAGTTTGATGATGTGTATTCCTACCCATTCAATATGTAGTATTTATAAATACCATTTCCTCTAGGTTATGAACTACTAAAGTTTGACAAATATAAGGGTTAGGGAGACCCTAAGGCCCATTTAATGAAATTATTTTTTGTTTGTCAACCAACAACCTATAGTGACATCCACCTCCTAATTTTTTTTCTAAGGAGTGTAGCAGGATAAGCTTTAGAATGGTTGCTAAATTGTTGAAGAAATCAATATTTGATTTTGATGACCTTTAAGACAAGTTTGTGTAGTATTTCTCCTACAATCTCAAACATGATATTTTTTTAGCAGATTTAATTCAAGACAAACAAAAATATGGTGAAATTTTCACAAGCTATCAATAGTGATGGAGAAGACTTGGCAGATGATTTACCCATAATTTACTAGACAAGCAATTAGCCATTGTGTTTACCAAGAATTTACATACTGAGATATCTTACCATTTGGAACTACACTATGCACACACTTTTAAGTAATTCATTGACAAAAATTTATTGATCTAAATATACCTTATTAAAAAATGGATTAAAAAATTAACCTTGTCAAATCATAACCAAAATCAAACCCAAAATAATGGCCAACATCAGAACTAGTACCAAGTCCAAGCACAAGTGTCGCAACTAGCATAGGCTAATAATTATGAGAAATCCAAGTTGTTCAATCATAAAAAAATGTTGTTGGAAATGGAGTAACCTGGTCATGACATGTCCAAATGGTTTAGACACTACCTTCTTATCCTATGCCTCATATGTAAATTAATGCTAACCAACAACCTCTTTAGCAAGTGCAACTTTTATAGTAACCTAGACCAACAAACAAATGCAACAACTTTTACCTTTACAGACACCTCTAAGACAAAATGGACCTACCCACTAATTTTTTAGAGACCCTAGAGAACTAATTGAAGCTATGTTTTTCAAGATATCTTATGTTAATCTAATTAGTTGGCCTATTATAAAGCACTATCCTGAGGGAATTCCCTATCTAGATATGTATAGACAAAATGAATTTTTTGAGTACCATTAGGTTAATGGACATAATATGTGTCATTATGTGAAAATAAAACATCTTATTCAAAATATTTTATAAAATGGGGAGATAACATTGGATAATGTAGCTTCTACATCTAATCATAACCTTGGTATCTATAAAAACCCCTTTCCACAATATAACAACTAATAAAAATAATAAAGGATAAAACAATAGCAATAATAATATCAACATTTGAGACAAAACCAACAACATTAGTAGTAAAACCAACATTAGCCAAATGGATAGAACTAAGGCTAGAATAATGCCAATAACTAACATACCTACCATGTAGTTGCACATGAATATAATAAGGGTGTAGGCCATATTATGGGAGGTCAAATTTCTACCCTTTTCATTAATCTAAGACAAAGCATTAACAAAATAAGATCATTACTAATCAATCCCAACCAACCAAACTATGCCCATGATCCTTCCTTGACCTAGGACCACATACAAGCATACTAGCAAGTAAGGATTACTACTTTTAGACCTCCTATTGATAACTTATCATTGACTTGTGGACATGCACACATACACCAACAACTGAGACTTATCTTAACTAGGCCCCTTCAACCATCATTTACTATAAATAATGGTCTTGTATCTAATCTTAAGAATACAATCATAACTTAATAGTCAAATATTACCATCCTAGGCCCATATCCATTTTCTAATCCACCCATTCAACCCACCGTTCTGGCTAGGAATAAGCCATATGTCATTATGGAAGATAAGATGTTTGATATTGTGGAACAACTTTAGAAGATGTGAGCATGAATCCATATTGGATTTTTTATGTACATCTACCATATACCATCCATAAGAACATCTTGATAGAGTTATTTGGCTAATCCCACATTCCAAATGACATAATCCAAGACAAATTCCAAGCTTTGGTTGGACATCTAGCCCTAGGCCATAAATTATCCTTTGACTTAAGTGATATGTCATCCCTTGGATATTTGAATAATAATCCATTTGTCATCATATGACACAAATTGAAGCATGTCCTCATAAACAATAGTTCAAGCCTAAATAAAGTGTCTCAATCTCATCAGGCTTATCGAATACACAATAGCCGATCTCTAACCAAAAAAGATCACAATCAAGGCCTGTGAAAATGAAGAACAAGAATCATAAGGCATCATCAATCTATCAGTTATCATTGGGCCTTTGATCCAAAATACACTACGCCATGTGCTAGACCTTGATTTGTCATACAATTTACTTTTGGGTTGACCTTGAATACATGAAATTCATGAAAACCCTTCAACATTTCACTAGTGTATCAAGTTCTCTCATTCAGACATAAAGGTCACCATCCATGGAGATTTGAATCCCTACGAAAATTGTAAACATTTAGAGGCCAAGTATGAAAGCTATAACTACCATTTTGGATTGAATCTAGTTCCCAAAAGGGATAAGGGGAAGAAATACTTGTTGATTCACTAAAGGCAAATTGAATTAACCCAAATACCTGTGATTCATCTTCCCACATGCCACCTCCTAAAATGTCTAATCATTATACCATTTTGGCTAATGTCCCAAGAGAATATTTGACCCATGATATATTCCACATTACCAAGATTCCATATAACCCCAAATCCTATATAAGACCTAAATCTAAACCACCTTGTATAGAATGGAAACAAAAGGGAAAAGGCAAACTGCATAGTCTAACTCCTATTATTTTCATACTGACCACTAGCCAAGAATAGGACCCACTTCTAGGTGATGAATCTTGGTTGTTTAATGAAAAACTAGTTAATTATTATAAAAATTTCAAGTATCCTATTCTTAATAGGATCATGGAGAATCACAATTATGAATGAGGAGGTTTCAGACCAAACCAACAAGGAACACTTGAGCCAATTTCTACCACTTAGTATAAAGAAACCTATGGTCTTGGATTTAAATTTCTTGGGGGTGACCCCACATATCTTATTCATGTTCCAACACCAATAACTAATGATGATGATGATTTTGACAGTGAGGCAAAGCTTGATCATAGCCCTTATAAAGACTTGGCTGATACCAATTTGTATGGCATTCATGCCATTAATACCATTTGACTAATTACGCACAATAATTTGCCTATATCATCCTCAACTTATATACTAAGACCAATAATAATCTATAGTGCCTATAGATGTGTTTAAAAATGATGAGTCTTATGATTTTCTAGGCTTAAGGGATAATCTTCCATTAGGAGACCATAAACAAGGGGTCTCAATTAAACTAGATCCTGAAACTTATTTTAGAGAATGGGTAAACACCCCTAGCCATAAATAAATTAATAAAACATTGAGTCCCAAATTGAAAACTTCTATGAGGCTCTTTTAGACTAGGGTAAAATTAAAGAAAAAGGCTAACCTTCTAGTGAAAACCTATTTCATGCACCATTAGATGGGGGTATTCAACCTTCCTCAAACATAGCTCAAAAGACTACCAATGATGAATTTGCTTATAGGTCCTAGTTTAGTTCTAAAGTGTAGCATGCCTATAATTGAATCATTCAAGAGTTTCTAATAGTGTTTGTCACATGGCCATACCATTGGGAGATTCAGACTCCTCTCACCTAATAAAATAGGAATATCCATTCCAAATAGAGGAATCTATCATTGCAGGCTAATTTAAATATTTTCCAAACATTATGGAAGATAGTTTGAATCTTCTTATTAAGGACATTACATAAGTCAATATCAGGACTCCAGACAACCTAAAATGGATTAAGTTAGGTGTGTCTATCATTAAGGAGGAACATGACATATTTACAACCCTTTTAAGGGAATTTTTAGATATATTTGTTTGGGCCTATTCTAACATGCTAGATTTGGACCCCATCTTAGTTGTACACCACCTTGTAATACATCTTGATGTCAAGCCTATGAAACAAAAATCAAACAAGATGCATCCCTACATTATTTTATTATTAAATAAGGAGTTGGAAAAACTCTTAAAAGTGAGATGTATTAGATTGATTGACTATTTAGAGTGGATATCAAATATTGTATTAGTCAGCTAGAAGCCAAAAGGAATTACAATCTACATTGATTTTAGAGACATAAACAAGGCCTACCCTAAAGATGACTTTCTTCTACCAAACATTGGCATGATTATTAATTCCATAATCAGATACAAAATGCTTTCACTAATGGATGGGTTCTTGAGATACAACTAGATCTAAATTACACTAGAAGACCAACATAAAATAGTGTTCATCACTTTGTGGGGAACTTTCTATTATCAGATTATGCCATTTGGTCTCTAATATGCTTGGACCACATATCAATGAGATATGACCATCATATTTCATGATATTGTTCATGTCATTGTTGAAGACTACATTGATGACATACTGGGAAAATCTAATACAGGGGCTGATCATCCCACATCACTATGAAGGATATTTGAGAGATTACACGATACAAGGTTATGCTCAAAACTAAGAAGTGTGTGTTTAGAGTTACTTTAGGAAAATTACTTAGCTTCATTATGTCTCACCAAGGCATTGAAGTTGACCCAGCTAAATCACAATCCATTACCCAAATGCCACCACTAACCAATTTGAAACAACTCCACTATTTATAGGGAAATATTCGTTCTATCTAATGCTTCATTTCTTAGTTGGCCAACAAAGGCCATCCATGTACACTCTTTTTTAATAAAGGGGTCACATTTCATTAGGATTAAGAATGCCAAAAAACATTCCAACACCTCAAAGACTATCTTTCCAACCTACCTATTTTATTGCCTCCAATGTTGGGAAAGTTATTCTTATTGTATCTATCTACCACAAATAAAGCCCTGGAGGCACTTCTAGCTCATCATGATGATAATGGAAAAGAACATGACATGTACTATTTAATCTATACACTAGTTTCACATCATCATAATTATATGCCCATTGAGAAAATGTATTTAGTTATGGTCTTCACAGATCATAAATTATGACATTACATGTTAAATAATAAGACCATGGTTATTTCAAAAGTAGATCCACTCAAGTATCTACTATCCAAAATAGCTTTACAAGGCTGCATGGCAAAATGGATCATGCTTCTAAGAAAATTTGAGATAGAATACATCAACAAAAGGCTATTAAGGGATAGGTTCTTGTAGATTAACTTGTTAAAGTACCCCTTGCATATACAAAACTACTAACATTCCAATTCCTAGATGAGTCCATTATGACCATGATTGAAACATCTCTTTAAGAGCAACACTATAAGTTGTATTTAAATATATCATTCATAGCACATGGATTGGGGGAAGGCCTTTTATTTATTACACCACAGGGGGATCTTATACCTAAATCATTCTAGATCAACTTTCCTTGTACCAACAATATGGCTAAATATGAAGTAGTCATTACAAGACTTTATCAAGTAGTACAATGGAATATTCAACATCTTAAAGTTTATGGTGATTCTTAGTAATCATCAATTAGGTTATAGACCACTTTTAGACCAAGGATGATAATCAGGTGCCAGACAAGGCCATGATCAACACTCTCAAATAGCAAATTATTGATGTACAATTTAAATATATATCAAGGGCTAATAGCCAAATATTGGATGCCATAGACACCATTGAATATTTTATTCATCATATAAACATAAAAAAATAATACCAATTCCTCATTGAAAATCTTCTAGTACCATCTCATGAACCTTCAACCATCACAATGATCTATGATATTGTTGGTCTCAACTCTATATGGTATTTCAAACCTTTATGTCTACCTACATGACCAAATTATGACATCATAATAATCTCACAAATAATACAAGGCCTCTATCCACCATGTTGTATGTTATACCTTACTTGGACTAGGCCTTTACCACTATAGTTTTGATGGAACTTTGATTCATTGTTTAACTTTGGTAGAATCAACATTAACTTTATGGGAAGTTCATGAAGGAGTATGTGGATCCCACACTAGTTAGGCCATCCTATCCAAAAATATATTATGTATTAGGTATTATTGGCCAACAATATATTCAAATGTAGCTACATATGTGAAAATTTATGACAAATGCCAATGGCATGCTAATATGATTCATACCCTGAACGATACTCTAAAACTAATGCTTACACCATGGATATTTTTTACATAAGACCTTTATCTCATTGGGATGATAAACCCCACCTCATCTGATGGCCATAAACACATGAACCTCTACCAAGTATTTCACTAAGTGGGTTGAATCCATACCCCTCACTTACATGACTATGGTATACCATGCAACATTATATCTAATAATGGAAGATCATTTAAGAATACAGATGTCAAATTGCTATGTGTTGAGTAAAAAATTACTCAACATTTTTTGACAACATATTACCCATAAGGTAATATCCAAACCATCCAAAAAAAACATTGTCAACATCCTTAAAAATATTTTCAATGATGCTAGCCATGATTGGCACCTCCAAATATTATATGCCCTCTAGGCATACCATACCAATTATCATACTCCAACATTAGCCACTTTGTATTCCCTTGTTTATGGAAATGAGGCCATTCTTCTTATTGAGGTTAAGTCACCTTCTTTGTGCATCTCTTTGAATCATGTCTTAGATAATTAAGCTTATCTATTAGCTCG
Organism: Torreya grandis; assembly: GCA_037957365.1. Taxonomy (NCBI): domain Eukaryota; kingdom Viridiplantae; phylum Streptophyta; class Pinopsida; order Cupressales; family Taxaceae; genus Torreya; species Torreya grandis. Next base: position 1,096,470 of record JARHVA010004738.1, on the reverse strand, counting down.
CCTATAATAATTGGAGTTACTTGATGAAAAATGCATGGCCATAGTCAATAACCTACAAACATACCACAAACAACTCCATGGCCACTACAACTAATGGGTATACATATATAATTTAAGCTTGGTGATCTTGTACTCAAATAAAACCAACAAAATACCATGTCTAAGAAGAAACACAAGGAAAAATTCAAAACAAACTAGATAGTCCCATTCATCATTATTGTAAACTATGGTACTGGAGCATACAAGCTCTCTACACCATATGCAGATGAGCATGATGAACCAATGAACATTATACACCTAAATTGTTACTTCACTTGAGATATCTGAAGCATTGACTATGAATCATGTTTCTATTATACCATAATATAAACATTCTTCTTTGTACTAAAGCATTTTACAATATATCATTCTACCATGCCTTTTCTTTTGACCATGTTGTTTTCATGCTCCCTACCTAATCCTTTTTACCTTGGTTCCATTCCATTGGTTCTATGGGAACTTTTTGTCATGATGATTTAGATCAAGTATCAGTAATTATTTCATCATTCTAGATAGAGGCTATATTTTGGAGCATTATGACAGTGGTTTGGTAGTTACATCCTTAATTTCTTGTTTCCTTTTATACCAAATTTTCTTGATTATAACCACCTTTGGGAAAATAAATTTCTCACCATCATGCTACTAATTATAACCACCTATGGGTAAATTAGTATCACTAAACTATGCCTTTATTTCTTAGTTATAACTACCTATGGGAAAACTAAGAACAACATTATTTATCATGCCTTAAAGTAACACCTTGCCATGCCTATGTTGTACTATTCCATTTTCCTACTTTGCCTATTTTATTTGAATTAGTTGTTACCTAGTAAAATTCCTCCACTATGAGGTAAAACTATAATGACTTGAGGTCCTATCCTAGGACTATGTAGGTAGTGCTTGATTTACATTGAGGTCAGCTCAATTACCCCTTTACCATGCTCTCACCATTTTATGAGTAATTTTAAGTTTGAACACTCTCACCATTTTATTATCTTGGACCATTTAGTATCTTTTCATTCTCCATTGAGTTGAGATACATATAGAATTCCAAAAAAATCATTTACAAAAGGATCTACAAAAATCCTAAACATTTACCTCTTCTTTCCCTTAAGGATTCTAGGATCCATAGCTATTTCACAAGAAACCACTTGTCATTTAGTTTCCCCATCCTTACTATCCTAACATGCCATGATCTCACCATTTTTCAAGCCCATTCCCATTTTATTATACAACATTCATCTATCATGTTTTCTTTCTCATAATTTTCTTATATACCATTTCCTGGGAGAACTACATTTGGCCTAATTTTTATGTTGGATCTTGCATTTATGGAATTATGTAGGCAACATCCACTTTCCTGGTGCATTTGGAGTTAGTTCATCTAAACCCTTCCTTTTTTTCTATTCCCATTTTTTTTTTTTTTCATTATCCCCTATGATGTAGGGGCAATGATCTTGCCTTGTTTGTGTTGTTTATTTTATTTGTGTTTATTTTATGTTGTTTTATTTTTTTTATTTATCTTTTTATTTGTTTGCTTTCTTATTATGCCTTGATTCATTCTATCTACATTCATTGGATGATTCCTTTTGCATTATTATTAAATCCATCCATATTCATATGTCAACATTGTCATCATGGTTTTTATCATTAGTACATTTTTTTTATTACGTATTAGATCATGTGTCAATTTTTATGCATATTTCAACTCAATCATCATGGTGTTCTATCATGATGCCTACCATCACATGCTATAAAAAAAATTAGATCAAGAATTCTACAATGTAATGTGGCCATGATATATTATTAGCACCTAAAAAATCCCAATCTACCCAAATCATATCCCATACAAATTAATTAAATCATGAAAGAATTTAAAATCCCTTGCTATTTTGGATGAGCATCTCCCTACTAGCAAGTTTCCCAAATTCATCTTTCCCCTCTATATCACTTTCTCATCATATTTTCCATAATCAGGGTATAATGATTATAACCACCTCTAGGCAAATCATTGTTTACTATCCCACTTGCACTACCAATTATTCTAACCACATTTGGGAAAATTATTGTGTATTATCTCACCCACTAAGTCAATTTTTATAACTACCTATGGTAAAATCATTGTGTTTCAATCTATTTGGAGGTTAGTTATTATAACTACCTTTGGTCAAACCATTATCTATATTCACCCAACTAGGGCATGTTTTTATCCTGCTAATGATTATAATTGCCTATGGGAAAATCATTATTTTCCCTTTTAATGATTATAACCACCTTTAAAAAAATCATTCTCTTATTACCAAAAGCCTTTTTCAATGATTATAATTGCATTTGGGAAAATCATTACCTTTTTTGTCCCACATATACTGATGATTATAACTACCTATGGGCAAATCATCTTATATATCTACACAATTGGGGCATTTCCATATGCCACTAATTATAACTACCTATGGAAAAATTAATATTTTATACCCCATTTTATCTCTTTAGTCCCATCATTTCCTCCTTTTGAAGGACCAATTGCCAACCACTCCCTCTAGGAGGAGTCTATAGTTCATCCATTGAAATTAAAGTCATAGGCATATAGGACCTTTTCATTATTTGATAAGATGTTATTTTTCTTATATCTTACAAAAACTTCCCAAATAGGGGCAAACTATAGACACTTAAAATTGGCCACAACTGGCCTTCAACTAGACTTCAAATCAATTCCTACCAACTATTACAAATTAAGCCTAAGAATCACTAAACATCCTATATTTGCTTGTGTATCATTTGTCAAATATTATAATCACATTAAGACATCCCTAATTTGGGTATCCTATCATATGTAATAATAACCTCTCATGGATTCATCCCTAATCATCTTACAACATCACAATAATCTATTTGGCCTATGGACCTATTAAGTGGGGCGCATCAATAAATATCAAATCTTGAAAGAGATAAATGGATAAGCATAATTAATTAATAAGCTAAACCAAATTAAATTCCTATTTAAATTATCCATGTGCAATTAATGAATAACTAAAAAAAGAAATTCAAAATATTCAAAATATCCTAACATTTCACCATTGCCTTTATGAGTTGTCAAGCTCTTTGCAAATATCTTAAAATATATATTTTGGAGACCCATGCCTACTAATTACAAATCATGATTAATTGATAGCTATTAACTCTATTGGAGTTATATCTAATTCACCTAGGTTAGGTTTGAACCCATTCCCAGACTTAACTCCACCCTAACTCATTTTGGGTGAGATTTAAATCCTTTGACTATAAATATAATGCCATGTCTCTTCAATTTTAAACTCTCATAATCCAAATTTGTAATTCAAATTTGGAGAGAGATAATCCATTTGATTTAGTGTTATAATGCCAAAATTTCCTTATAAGGAAGTGTTATAATGCTAAAATATTGAGCCAAGCTACATCAAGCCATATCAAATCCAATGGTTCCAAAGAGAGAAGGAGCTAACGAGCTTCATTTTCCAAAGACTCTTTGATGTACACATTTAGAAAGCCACTCATTAAATAATTTGGATCTCTCAAGGAAGGTAAAATATTTTTTGTCTTTTGCATTTTAGTTATGCTTTTAATTGTCTTTTGTTACTAATATCTCTATAAGTTCTAGGCTTGGAGTGTAAGTTCTACTATGTTTTTATTTGAGTTTTGTTAATAAAACTAACATGTTACTAACCTCCCTTCTTGGATTCCTATAATCATAGGATTAACTTCGAATAGATAGGAGATATACTCTATTTGGATCTCAATGTTTGATAATCAAATCCTTGGTAGTCTAGTAATGGTTTTGTATAGGGCAAGAACCTTTATCCCATCATGAAACACCTTTGATTCCACTTTGGTGAATAAACCACCAAAAAACTATCTTCCATCCTTCTTCTTCCTATAAAATTGACTAGGGTGACCATTGCCCAAGATCCATGAGTTAGCCATAGAGAAGAAATGAAATATAGACCCTTTGCATAGGAAACATGAATAAATGCAATATTTTGCATAGGTTAAGTAAAAGGTTAGATTAGGTCTTTCCTAATTTTAGGGTTTTTTAAAAATAGATAATAACAAAAAATATAACAAATCTTCCTCTCTTCCCCCAAAAGAGAGGGAAATAACTTTACAACCATCAAATAATATGAAGCAAATTCTTATAAGATAATATCAAGGTAATATAAGAGCATAAATGGTAAATAGGAACAACAAACCTTATAGATAGAGTAATCTCCCCTCAATATGAAACAAGTTCTTGGGGTGTAGCCAATATTCTTACAAAGAGAGATCTAGCATGAAACAACTTCTCACCCAAAGGCAAAGCCTACTTATGGGTCATAGGATATCCTCGAAACTTACACTCAAGGAAAACTAAAACACTAAAAATTCTCACCTTTGGATGAGTCCAATTATAAAAACCACCAAAAAAAACTCATGTCATATATATTCCACCAATTTTTCATCTTACCAAACACAATCTAAAACTAGTAGATCTGCTACTTAGAGGCAACAAAACTTCTACTATATTTTTTACCTACCCAATAGGTATTGTAATTTTCCTTGAGCTCAAATCTATCACTAAACCTACCAATATTAAAGAAATGGTTATAAACCATAATTATCTCACTTATATTCATCAAATAATCCAAATCACCATAAAAAATATTCTAATCCATCACCATGGTTCTACTAATATGACAAATTGCTAAAACCCACCCATAACCTAAAAATACAGTGCTTAGAGTACACCAAAATTTTGCCCCAGTTATTACCTAGCCAATGGGTCATTTAAATTTTTGGGAGATGAATCTAATTCAAATTTATTTAAAATATATATTTAAGCTATTTTTAGAAATTATTAAGGACTATGTCTTGGATTTGTTATATGCTTTACCTATAGGCTTTATGCATCATTTTAACCAAAATTTAGGTATCATTAGTCTTAGCTTTAAGTGTTGATTTTACTTGATATTTGGAGGAATTAGAGGTAGATGAATTATATTTATACTTGATAATATTCATCTCAAAAACTTTAATCTCATATTTATGAAGCATATGACAAAGTTCATCAAAATATTAGAAAGTGTTGAACATAACTTTATCTTTGTGTAACTTTAGAAAACTACTGGAAAAACTAATTTTTAGATCACTATCATGGATTTGATGAGAAATTTTTGTAAGATTATTATTTAAACTAAGTACATAGAAACATTCTCATCAAGTCTTTGTTTAAGTTATGTAATTCAATAAAATGTCACCTTTTGACTAATGTTTGTAGAAAGTGAGCTAAGAATATGTCCACTAAATCATTAAATCAATGCAAAAAGCTTCTATTTAAGTATTAAATTTAATCCAATTCATATCCCTTTATATTTATAGGAAAAATATTGGTCATCAATAAGTCATCATGATCAAAACCAAAACACAAATAAAAATATAATCTAATGTGATGCTAAAGGTCACCCTTGTCATTGTATAAGTCAATTTTAGGCACTAAAAAAGTAGGAGTAATGATAGTAATAGGTACTTCATGATCCAATGGGTTGTGTAATATATTGTCAGAGGAAACAACATGACTAGAGTTGTGAGATCCTTGAGATATTTGAGTGATATGCAATTACATAATTTGGTATAATTATTAGAGAAATGGATCTTGAGATGTTGGAACACATATGGGAGCCATTTTAGGACTATAATTAGTAGAAATAACCATTTTATTGGTAGATTAAATATGACTAAGCCTAAAAAAAAAAAATGAGAAGTATGTCATTATGGTACATAAGTTGTTAGATCATTAGTAGGAGATACTAAAAAAAATTTAAGTTATGTACGAATAGTAGGAACAACTTGAGTAGGAATGACATTAGGTGTATGCATATAAGGATTAGAAACATTAGGAGGACTAGCCTCACTACCCAATTTATATTTAAATACTCCAATAGGTGGATTAAAAAAAATTCAAGGGAACATGTGTAGTATTCTCAGGTGTATGATCATTATCCTAAATTCTCTTATTTTTTAATCAAATTTTGGATTTATGTTAAAACCCAGGATGACAAAACTACTATGAAAAATTAGGACAATAATATAACAATGATAACATCCACTAATTTTTAGCTACTATATTTTTTAAAATTACTAAAAATAGAAAAGTGTAAGGATAAAATAAATACTTAGCTATAAATTGTGCCTCTAAGAGGAATCAAGATCTGAAACTTGTTGTATAGAGAGATATAGTAACTAGAAACAAGAATATAAAACTAGATTTATGCCTAGATAATAGCATTGAAAAGAATACATTTTATGCATGGTTCTCTTATATAACCTAGGGTAATCTTATCCACTTTCAATGAGGAAATTAGGCTTTTTGGGTTCTTTGTGCCTTCATATATAGAGCTTATATCTAATGTGGGAGTTTATGATCACTTATAAAAACCATTATGTGATTGATTTTACTTTAAAAAATCTATCTCATTAACATGAGAATATCAATTTAAATAAATGGGGAAAAAAGGGTTAAAACATGAATTTGTGTGAGACCTCAACACCCCATGTGTTGAGCATTGCCTACATACCAATACTCCAAAGAGGGATCAAACTTCATGTAGTTCTCCCATGATATAGTGGTGTGTGAATAACTAATAAAATATGTTATATTCCTTAACCATGACTTGTGAGCTATTAAATTTATTCATAATTGATCTCTAGGAAATTAGGGTTGTATGAAATCATAATTAGGATAAATATGCATTCTTCTCTCAATGTGCAAGTGTGATTCTACTAATTTTTAGTGTGGGATCCCTCTTGTGTGAAAAATGTCTTGAAAAGTATTTTTATATTCATATCATTGAAAATAATTTGAATGGGGATCATTACAGACAAATTTCAACCTTCTTATAGCTTTTAATTTTAAAAATTAGTCATTATTTGGTGAGAAGATAAGAGAGGTGGGAAGGACACTAGAGCAGTACATTATAGTCCCCTAGAGCACTCCTATCCAATGGGTCATTTCACCATGTTGAGGATTAGGTAGGGCACACAATTTTTATAATTTTGATAGGGTTATATATCAATCTACTTGGGATTCATATATTAACTTAGAAGAGTGTGCAAGGTGGTCTAAAGTGATCAAAAGGGGCCCTAAGATAAACCTAGAGCTAAGTGTGAACAAGAGTGGTCACAAGTGCACATTTTTAGCTAAATGTTAATTTTACATGTCTGTAATTACCCCTTTTTATTATATTAATGCAATAAATTTAAATTACTAGAGTAAAAGTAAAAAGAGTGCATACTTGAACTTACGTGTGGGTAGGAGACCTAAATATAGGCCATAACACTAAATTGTGCTCCATGTAAACCTGCAATGAAACATTTGTAATTTTAGCCTTTACTTAAGATGAATAATTAAAAATTTAAATATAATAAAATAGAGAGTGACAAGGAATGAATACACTTAATTGAAAAACTAGTGTGAAAACTAGTGACTTGGCATGTTGTATTTGTATTAACATTAAAAATATTGGATTGGACTATGCATGCCCCAATGCTCATCAATAAGTGGGTGTGATCAAGAAATAAACCTATTTTTAACTCCATCATCATCATCCCAAATAATTTAAGTAATTTTTAATCCTTGTATGAATCCCAATAGATATTTTTGGTAAAAAACATGGTGTAGATATTGGTGAAAATTGTGAACAAACCATTACATATGGAATAAGGCTCAATTATAGTTCAAATTTGGAATTAAACTAGTGAAAAATATATTTAAAATACTAATTATAATCTCTATTTGGTGTCTAAAACATGGATAATGACATGAATCATCATTTCATCTATGAAATTTGTGCTAAAACTAAGCAATGTGAAGTACATACACCCCCAACTAATATCTTGTGCATATAGATTCTAAGACTAAGTAAAATAATCATGATTCTGAGAAGAAAATTATGTTCCAAAATAGAATAACATGATGCATGTAATTTCCCCAAAATGAAGAAAATATAAGATAAATTATGTAATTCTAAGTAAGTCTAAAAACTGAGACTATGCAACTATTGAATACTGATCTAAGTAAATTGGGGTTTTGATAAATTCTAGAAATGTCTATTTTTTAGGCATTTAAACAACAACACTAAGAAGGACACTAGAGTATTTTTCTCTTTTCCAATGTGGTGATCCTATCCAAAGTGGATTTCTATGTATTTTATGATCTCAAAACTGTGCCAATTGAGTGATCACTATTAAATCTTTTATGTGTATTGATTTGGGAAGTTAGGGTCTCTAAGACAAACCTTTATGAATGGCCCATATTTTGAGGTAAGTTTTAAATAAAAATTAAAGTTTATGCAATAGGTTTTTATAATTTGAAAAAAAATGTAAATCTAAGTAATAATGACATCATGGAAAAGCATGGCATCATTGTGTATGTAAAATAATCATAGTAATAATGTAAGATGCATGTGAAAACAAACATTCACATTAAGTATGTCTAGATATATGTGACAATGAAGCATGTAGGTAATTTTATCAAATAAGCATATAATATCAAATAAAACTACTTAGGGAATAATTCTTAATGTCCATCATGGCATTGAAATGGGTTGGGTGCATGATGTTCATCATGGCATCCAAATCTGAGTAAAAAAATAAGTAAAATGTCATGGCCATGACGTACACAATCAAAGAATACATACACAACACACAAAACAAATAATATAAGGCCAAAGGACCATAAACAAGGGGCATGTTCAAATTTCACTCACTCAAATAGAAGACACATACAAAGGCATGTTCAAAATCCCTCACATGCATACATGAAAATAATAGAGGTTTAGATCCATAGAGAATGGCATGTTAAAATGTCCACACACATAAATAAGACATAGAAAAGGACATGTTCAAATGTCTTTGCATGCATAAAATTATAGATTTAAAGGGTTAGATCCACATGATAATGGCATATTCAAATGTTCTCAAAGTAAATAGGGAGATGCATACAATATACGAAGCTATGAAAGTAATATAAATGGCATGCATGGTTACATATTCTAATAAATAAGAGTTAAGTTATAATATAATTAGAATTTAATAACTAAGATAGGAAATAATACACCACAATGTTGGTGAGTAATACCATAAAATATAATACAATGTAAATTGTTGAGCATGTGAGTAAGATAATGTGGGAAAATAAAGATAAAACCTATTTTAACCATGCCTCCAGTGAGCTAGTTGATGAATGCACAAGTTTTAATAAAATTTTATGAAGTCTGGGACTGAGTAGTGATACTTTGATATCACTAGAATAAGAGTGGGGTGAGGGGCACTAGAGAACTACACTCTTGTCTTCCACAACACTCCTTTATGAATACAATTTTTGAGTGTGTAAAAATAAAATCACTTGTAACTAGTTTTGAAAATGATGTCATGTGTAATATATAGTCACTAATTTACATTGGTGAATCATTTATGATATAAAATTGGCTAAAACATAGATATAATATTATGTACAACTAAACTGATGTACAAAAAAGTACATATAAGAATGCATATGTCCTAGTTTTTTATATTTTCTACAATATTTTACTATTTTTGTATTTTTAGCATACATATGAATGTAAGTATGATATATAATAGGTGAGATGATACTAATTAATGAGTCCTACAAGGGACTCAAAATAAAATGGACTCATGTCATTAAAATTAATTATAACCTTTCATAAACATAAAAGTGATAGTGATTAATCATATCTCAATGGATAATCTTTGTATGGACCATCAACTATGATATAACTATCTATTGTATCCTTTTATGATTTTAATAATGGAAATAATATGTTTGATTAAAGGCTTGATTAGTCTAAATCACTAAAATAATATGTATAAAATAACCATTGATTTGTTATAGATTTTGACTAGATTTGAATTTCTAAAAATAGTAATAAATATGTGCAAATAAAGACTTATCAAGAAAACACTTGATATAAAATATTTGAGTGATAAAAATTGACATGTGAATAGGTCTAAGTGTCATCATTTAGATCCCTATATTATAACCCCTCTTAGATAGAAGTACCATATTTGGATAATAGTGCTATGTGGCTTTAGTGTCCTAAAAATGGTGTTAGAGTCTATTATTACTTGGATTTGCACCCTTTGAGGAGATGGAAAATCTCTCCTCATCCAAGTGGCATAATGAAAACACCTCTAGGCTTGTGGGTAATCTAAAGATGAGGTGAATCTCTAGATAGGGCTAGCTCCCTTAATGTTCCAATTTGGATTACAACTACACTTAACTTTGGGGGATTAAGAGAGAGATAATTGAAAAAAATATCTTAAGGGAGGTGATACACCAAATATATTAATTACTTCCAACCATATGCATCTTATAGTTGAAATAAAGGGATAAACTAAACATACACTTCTCCAATCTTCATCTTCTCGCATCACTGCTACATTGTGAGGTTATGGATGAATGTGTAAGGCTAGGAAAACTAAACAAGAGGCCTATGAGGGAACTAATGAATAGACTAACTCACTCAATACTTGGCATTTCTTATAAAGCTTCACATTCCCTATAAGAAGAATCATTCTAGCTATAAATAGATGTCAGAATAAAAAAACATACTAAGAAATCCATAGTCTTCACTTATGCAAAATCAAACATTCCAAAGGGACACACTAAGAACAGTCATGGAGAAGTTAAACATCAATAATATTTTTGATAAAAAGGCATACAAATGAGTAGGGCTTTACCATACTTAGGTGGAACATCCATTACAATGCCAAAATGGCTAGTTCTTATACAACTAAAGAGAGAGAGAAGAACAAAGAAGTCCAAGGGTCACAATGACACTTGTAAATATGAGAGAAGTAGTTACTTTTACATGATAATAGGATATGGGATGAACCATGCAAATTAAAGAAGCCCATGTGTCCATAAAATTCATCAAACTCTTGTAAAGTGGCATAAAACTACTCATTCTAGCTCAAAAAAATTACCTTCATGATTGGCCTTGTTGAAACACCTCATAACTAATTGGGACTAGGTCTGATGATTTGGATGAATTTTAAGGGCATCATACATGCCTTTCCATGAAATCATCATCTACTATCAAGGAAACTCTTTTTTCATGCACCCTACACACTTGGCTTCCAAAAAGGTATCAGTTACTCATGAAAATATGTGGGAGGGAGGTAATGACAAGTTTCAAGATCCTTCATGGCCTTAGAGGCATCATGCATGCTTTAAAAGTAGCTCAAGTGAAGCTTTACACCCTTCTCATTAGCTTGTCCATTAGGCCACTTTTGATGGACTAATTTGAAGCACCTAGATTGGAAACTTACAATTTTTGTAAAGGAATTAAATGACCATAGGTAGTTATAAAAAGTCTATATATTCCCCCCAAACTTGGTTTCATCTTCATACTCCTCTTGTAGCCTAAAAAACACATAAGATGGTAAAAAATAACCTATTTCTCACCCCATCCATATAATTTTATACAACTAATTTTCATTTCAAGGATCTTGAGTTATTCCTCTATAATTTTTGATAGGTTTCATGGCCAAAATATTCCATTATAATGCATATCCATATTCATTTCTCCAATCAGATCAATAAGAAGGGTTTTGGAGGGTTTTATGTGTATTTGACCTCTTAAGGTTCATTCATAAAACTATGAAATCCAACATATATAAAAATTCTAAAAATTTTATGTTAAATGACCTTAATAACTTCTCCAAACTCCTTTGACTCCCATGCAGATCTTCTAGGAAGATATGAGCATTTGAATTTGCTTATTTGAGCTTTTTTTCCTCTTTCTTGCAGGTCTGACTTAGATTTTGAGCCAAAAATGGTTTTTTCATGAATTATATTTCATCTAAATAACTTCAAAACCTATATTATCATTCCCTAAACCTGATATAATAGGTTTTAGATCCTATCTCATTCTATAAATACAACTAACCTCTCATTTGGGCACTAGGTTTGAGCATGCCAAGTAAGCTTGAGTGCATTTTAGAGCTTAAAATGACCTTTTATGGCTTTATTTTCCTCTATATATTTTTTAAAATTATAAAATTAAATCATGTTATGATAGGATAAAATTCATATCAAAGTTTAGAAGTGAAGATGACCTTTTCATCTAGCCCTAGGCTTCACCCTTCCTCTTAGCCCTGACTGTAACCTTAAGAGCATGAGTCACCCTACTATGTTTATATCTCATGTTATTTCTCCCTAATATTTTTTTAGGCATGTTTAATCTTTTCACACCTTCATATAAGTCTCTATCAACTTTTGGTACCTCTTTTTCACCTTCTTTTCTTTAAGACTTGCCAATTTCACCTATGAAAGTACCCTATATTTGAGATAAAATGGAGGGTAATTCCCCTATTTGATAGATTAAATACAAATTTTAGGATATTACCCAAGTTATGGGGACCTTATACACCAATAAACATATTTATATAAAGTCATTTGACCCTTGAAATGGACTAGAAACCCAATGCAAACTTTGAGGTAAAGGACTATGTAGGTGTGTTTGGAGGTAGACTATGTTTTACTTTTGAAAAGATTTACTTATAATATAATTACCTGAATTTAGTGATTTTTAGATTATATAATCTATTATCAATCTATTCCAATCACTTTTTCATAATAACCCTTGCGAAAACCATTCATTCACCTTGCATAGTTGGACTGAGTTCTTGTATGATTGTGTTTTCCTCCTTAGAACCCTACCTATAAGATATTTTATTTTAACTGATGTTGATCATAGTATGTTTGGACATACCTTGAATCACCAAGGTCATTAATCAAGGGTTTTATACTTATGCATCACATTTAGATAATGCCAACACACAAAAACCATCACCTCATTGTTTACTACCAACATAGTCATACATAGTTGACTGTAGGTATTCATAGGGTCATAAGGGGCCTAAATAGGTTTGTTTCACATTGATTATAGATTATAAGATCATCATGACTATTTTTAAAGTGTTCATTAGTCTACTTAATTATCCCAACCTTCCTTAACTCTTCATATGCACCTTAGATTCATGACTGAGACACTCTACCTTTTTACCCTACCTATTAGCCTCCTGTAGGTGTTCATATATATTTAAACCCTAGGTATAGTGTTTTTAGATCCTCTAAAAATGTTATTGATCATGCTATGATACATATATATAAATCAATCCATATTCATACCTTCTAGTCATTTGTTTGAGCTCATTATATGACATAGTCAAAATAGTGATTGTACATGAATAGTCTATAAGTAAGGAGCCTGTAAGTATTCATGAGGTCTTAAACTCTCATAACTAACTCTTCTTGATGGTCCCATTCCCCTTGGTATCTATTTTACCCCCATAATTATTTCCAAACGTGAGAATATGCCTTGGCATTATAATATTAGATGGATCTTTTATAGCCTAGACCTATAGATTTCACTACCTAAATTTAGTAGTTAAAGATGCAAATTTAGGCCTTTCAATAACCAATCTCCACTAATCATATTTTCTCTAAATTTACATGGATCTTGTCTATGTTATAGAATAAAAGTTTTAGTCATTAGGATGTATCAAGGCTACTTTTAACCATGTTATATGATCCTCACAAAATACCCTTGGACCTCTATTATAGATCTTTAGGGATTTGATCCCTGATTCTATAGTTGCTACCTTTGAAGGTGATTTTAACATTTGCTTAGCAAACTATCACCTCAAAAGGGTCAATCATGATCTAAAATCATGCTAAGACCTCCAACAATTTGTCATCTCATACTTCAATTTTCTAAAATGAACTCTCAAATCTCTATCAAGGCCACCTATAGGTGGGCATCATAATGCATAAGCAGTAAGTGGTCTTATAACAACATGTATGATTGTTTGCCATTTGATCACGTATAGCCCCATCCCAACCTCTTAAATACATGTTTTAAATCTTGAGGAACTAAAATTCAAGTATATATTTTCCCATATTTCATCTTCTTGTAAGTCACTTGTAGGTTTCACTCATGGCTACCTAATTGTGTGCATACTAAAACCTATCTTCTCATGCTTTCTAAGGTGTCACTAGGTTTCTCCTATTTTTTCATGTTCCAAGATCCTACTCAAAACCTTGACAATATAATAACACCTCCATGAATGTATTCATAACTTTACAAATCATGACTGAGACTAAGGATGGGTTAAGAGCTGACTGTGTATCCAATTTCACTACAACCTCAATGATGCTCATTTTGAAGATTGAAACATTGAAAACAAGATATTTTACTAACCCTATTTTATTAATAAAGACATCATGCCACATTGGATTAAATCCATTACAGAGAAAGAAGCTTATACAAATGGTGATATTGGAGTGTAAGCCCACTATCAACACCTTCCTACAAAGTGATTTATTTAGACTATCAAATATTTTCCAAATGTGAAACCAAACATGGATAACATGAGAGAAAGTATTAAACATCATCTGGAACTAATCTTAGTAGCTTGATTGTACATATTTGTTCAAACCAAGGCAAAACCTATAGGGTGCATAGATTGACAAGTAAAAAATAATAGTCAACTTGTAAAGGATGGTTCATGAAGTGAATTTAACCAAAATTGTAACTCTTATTTTGGATGTGGATATTCTTGAGTTTATTACCACATCCCAAAATATTTTGATTTGAAACTCTTTTTATTTGTCATACCAAGCAAAAACTTGAAGGTCACTTCTACTTGTCAAAGAAGGTAGAAGGGATTAGAACCATTTTTTGAAATAAATGGAACTTATAGAGAAAAAAATCATGTAATTTAGAATAGATAATCTTAATAGGCATTTCTTGACCATTTCCCATGTGACACACTTCCTAATGAGGTCATACAAGTACCAAACTCTTCTTTTCCTTCAGTAAAACTTCCCTTTCTTTCACATAACCCACCACATTTCAGTTTTTTCAGATAATTAATACCTATAAGGACACATGTTACATGAAATAATGTTTTTTAACCTTCATGCTTCCCAATAAATATGTATAACTCATTAAATTCTCAATTTTGACCCCTAAAATGACTCAAAAAGACATGTTGGCTAATGAAATTGATGACCAAAGATAATATAACATTGAATGGAATAAAATTACATATAATATAATTTATAACAAGATTATATACCCCCTAAAATCTCTAAGAACCAAGTTTTTACCTATAGGTGCCCCAATTTGACATAAAAGTCAAAATTGGTCAACAATGTCCTATGTGTAGGACTACTTCAAACTTTTGGGTGCACTTTTTCCTATGTTTATAGGTTATATTTTTTAATAAATTAATTATAAAACTTGGTATTATTCCTTTAATATATTATTTATGATGCAAATCCTAATCCTTTATATAAGTAAGGCATGAGATGAAAAGTGTGTTAATTAGTAGAATAGGCTAGACATCCTCAACACACTGATGTGAAGATATTTGCCTACATAAAAACACTATGAGGAGGGATCAAGACTAATTTATTTCTCCCCATATAATTTTTAGTGCAAGTACAAGCTATGATAGAATGATAGTGGTCTTAAATTCTTTGAGTGTGCTTGAGATTGTAAATCTAGAAAATATGAGCTTAGGGTAGCTATAGATGGTAATATGTAGAAGTAAGGAAAAATAGGGATTAATAGCCTTGATTTTTCTCAAATTATTTTGTGTTTAAATAGGTATTTTTTTATCTAATTTACATATAATGGATATAGATATAAAATTCATGTATTTGTAGCTTATGCAAACATTAAAATATGCTTAGGTTGACCTTAAGAGGGTTTTACTTTTGAAAATATATCCATTTGGGAAAGATATGGTAAAGGAAATTAACACCATTTTGGGGACACTAACACCACATGGCTCTAGTTTCCTTAATGTGGTGCTAATGTCCAACTAGAAGATAGCTAGGCATAAAGGACCAAGATTGGGAAATGAGGATCTGAGACTATGTTTAAGCTAACTAGGGACACTTGTGGTATACACAAATGCTAGAAAAGTGTGATAATAGGCTCTAGGATATGTCTATGGATAATATAGGAATAAATTGTCTCAAGTAGCACTCTTAAAACTCAAATACCACTTTTAGGTCATTGCATTCCCTTGCCCTTTATGCTAAAAATGCAAAAAAGTGAAATGACTTGTATAAAGGGAAAATAAGCATACATTAACTTACATAGGAAGTAAAGCCTATGAAGTTGAGTATAAGTAAGTAAATTTGGGTCTATGTATGTGAATAATGATCCAAATCATGTCCTAAAAATGAAATTAGTCCTTACTTAAGAGATATCAAAATCAAAATATTATGTTGAATAAAGAAGTAACTAAGTAAAATTGAGTAAAGATATGGGAAATAGGAAAGGAATGAATACAACTCATTGGATATGTGAACTAATGCATGAACCTGGTGACAACCTATGTGTGTACATGTATACAATGATCAAATCATTGAATAGCTTAGACTAAGCTGATAGCTTGCTCAATCCTCATGTGTGGGTGGCTCAAGAACTCAATATGGTTTTTACTCCATTATTGTCTACCCCTTCTTAGTGGATCATGACCTATGATTAACTTGGATTGGACTGATAGTATGTCCAACCCTCTCATATGGGTGGCTCAAAAACTCAAATAAGCTATGACTCCATCATTATCCACCCATGTGTAGTAGATTCATCTGAAATTGAATTATGTAAAGTGTTTCAAATATATAACTAAGTATATCTATCTATGTATGTCAGTTCCACTGCCACTCAAGTACATTAGGTGGCTCTAGGCCACTTGATAATGTTAATCATTATAAATGGAGTAAGGCATAAAATTGGTGATAACCTAGAATATGATGTTAAGTGTATACAAAATATATAATTACATGGATTTTTTCATTCCATCTTATCAACCTATGTGTAACTGATCATATGGAAATAATGTGTTGTGTGCATGCCCCCAATATGATATCTTAGTATACTAATTCTAGATTGAGTTGTAATAATTGTATTTGATTATCTAAATTAAATATGGGGATGATCATTCTATGCATTATTCCCCTAATCTAAGAAACTTATATGAATCTAAGCTGAACTAGTGTAAATGTAAGTAAAATTTGAGCATAACTATCAAACTTGTAGTTAAATTTGTGAAAAACATGTACTATACTTGGTGTATTATTCTAGCTAATCTGAACTATCCTAAAATTAGGGCTACTAGACAGTAGCACCACATCTTGGATAGTAGTGCCATGTGGTACTAGTGTCTTTATTTTGGCACTAATGTCTATCTAGTCTAAAATTTGTGCTAGTATAATGATTTCTAATTCCATATTTTTTCTAGTGTTTACCTGTGTCTAAATTTTTAAAATTGAACCTGTGTGCTAAAAAATGTTCTATGAATGCGATATAGGAGCCTTATCTCTATGACAAACCCTTATGAATTCCTCCTCTTTTTAGGGTATTTGTTGAATTTATGCAATAATTATCCTCAAAATAAATATCTCTATGAAATTTTTATTAGCCAAAGCATATATGATAACTATGTAATAATCCAATATAATGTACAAACATAATATCAGAATGTAAGATAATATGAGAATAAGTATGTAATGTATTATGTATGTCATGTCTATAATTACATAAGGGTGTCAATATAGATGTAATCAATGTATGTAACAATAAATATGAGTATAACTATGTAATTACATGGGGGGATGGGGCATGATGTCCATCACGACACCCAAGAAGGAAAGGTAGATGCATGAGGTCCTTCATGGCATCAAAAATTGGTGTTTGTAATAATAAAATACAAGTATAGTGGCCATGATGCATACAAGAAAGCATACAAATAAAATAAGTGACACATATAAAGTAGGACAAGGGGATACTATACAAGGGACATGGGCACATGTCACTAAATCTAAGAAAAGAAGAAACACAAGGACATGCTCAAATGTCCACATACACAAGAAACAAGCATTTTGGCTTAGATCCACATAATAGGACATGTTCAAATGGCCACATACACAATCATGAAATCACACATAAAGGACATGGGCATATGTCCAAGGCATACATACTATATATAGAAGTAGCATAGAGACAAAGAACAATGGAATATTCAAATTCCCTCAAATAAAAGAAGCATATAAATACAATCAAGTCTAAAATATGAAATTTATAAATGAAAGCATGCATAGCTATGTAATACAAACCTATGTAAAAGTGAGGATGCACATATGTTGAGTCTAAATTAGTGATAGCTAACAAAAAATTTAACTATGAGTATAAATGATAAAGTTGGAATGTTGAGAATGTAAGGATAAAACGTGGTAATATAAATTATGTATAATATGCCCCCAAGTGGGTGAATGTGTCAAATTAATAACCATGGATCAGTGTAAATAACCCCAATGGGTAGATGATAGCAAATCTAAATTAGGATAGTGGACCTGAGTCATGTAAGTATTTATAAGCACATGATAAAAATAAGTGAAGCATATATGTATGATAAAACCAACTATACTAAGATAGCTAACATATGTAGTGTCTGTAAAATATAAGAAATGTAAACATAACAATGCATACAATCTATAAATTTTGTGTTTTTTGAGTAATTATTTGAATGTTTTTATGTTTTTAACATGTTATATTATTTTTGTATTTTTTGTAAGTAATATATGTACAATTAATATTAAAATTAACTATGTACAAGGAGAATGAGAGAAGTAAAGTACGTACAAGAGGGTAGGAACCATACTAATTGATGAGTCTCATGGAAGCCTCACTATCACTCTAACCTATGTCAAATAAGGTAAATGTGATTGTGCATGTTGTGTGAAAGGAAAGCATGATCCCATAATCTATTTTATTAAGTAATATGCATCTATATCTACCTATGTAATGGTGTTAGGAATTTGTGGCACTGATTGTGATGTCTTGTGAATTGTAGGGGTCTTAGAATCCTATCTAGTAGAAAAATATTTAAGTGATATAAGTACCCTATGTTAAGAACCCCAAGAACCCAATAATACTTATCTCGACATAAATTGAGTGGAGGAAGGCCCTCTATAATCTATGACATATCTCTAGTCAAGGGGTATCTCTAATAATGGTCTTTATGGGAGAGTATGTTTATGTGTCAATACGATAATATTAGACCTTGATTGCACTAGTGTCTTTATTGAATATTATGATGTATCCATAGGAACTATACTCTAAGATGTAATAGATAATTATGCTATATTATATTTGGTAAAGTTGTTTGAATTGTAACTAGTGGGTGTATTGTAATTGCATGTGGGATAAGTAGAGGATACTCATATTCGAGACCCTCAACTTTGATAACTCAATTTGTGTGTATGTATTTCAAGCATTTATGCATTATGGATGGGATGGATCATAATTACTATAACCATGGCATACCTGATAACATTTTAATCACACTTGAAATAGGCATGACTAAGAACCAAGTGGCTATATGTGCTAGTCTAACCTATAATGGAAGCATAATCTCCCATATAGAGCTCTGAACATGACCATTAAAACCACTAATAATGATGTCTATGAGGAATATATCCTTCTATAAATATTCTAAATGTCAAAAAAAATTCATAGTGTATATACTAATGCTCTACTTATTGTCAACCATAAAACTTTGGATAGGATGATGATATATGCATGCTCATAAAAAGTGTATGTAAATATTTATCATCATCAACAATATCTTTCTCTAAGAATGTGATGAGTGGTCTATATGGGACTATAGTATGGTATATACCAATAATGTTGTGAAATAGGTGTGCCTCCTCTGTAATAGTATGATATGAAACTGGTGGTGGATGTGATTAATATGTGTAGTGAACACCTGATGTGATCCTTAAATCATTCATTATGTTCTTTGGAAATATATATAAGAATATCTTTAATGCCTTAGCTTCCATATTTGTACTCTTAGGCTTATGCATATGTTTGTTATATGGCCTGGTGCCCTCTGATACTTGTAGAATACATTAAAAGCATAGTTCTTTGGAAGAGGTTATGTTGTATCAACCTATATGATGTGAGGGATAGATATGATATTTCATTCCAAGAGTTGTTGAAAAACCCATGCTGGTGACTCTAAAAGGTTTGTGAAGATTCAACGTTGAAGATTGAATAAAAAAATCTAGGAAATGGCTAGAAAGTTGCATTAATTATGGCATTTTGATCACTCTTTCTATCATTGGACCTTACCTTATATGGAGGCTTATTTGAAATCTTGATATTTGATTCTAATCCATTGGTATACTTTAGTTTTCCCATTGATAAAATCTTGACCTCTCTTTCTTTTACTATGTGAAATAAATTTGTGAATGTAGGGAGCTTGTTAAATAAGATAACTTCGTATAATGTTGGTAAAAGACTTTGTTTAAAGATGTCTTGAATCTCTTTGTTTACCATGGGGATAGTCAATTTAGCTAATATAATCTTGTATCATAAGATTTATTCTATGATAGGTTCATTTGACTTTTATTTCAACTATGCAACTTGGAAATATGATATCTTGTCACTGATATTTGTGGATAAGTGTGATAAAAACATGTCTACCAAAGGATTAAATGACATGATAGACTAATTTGGTAATTAATAAAACCACTTTAGGGCATAATAATTTAAACTACATGATAAGCCAATCATTGGACATGTAGTCCAAACATGTTGCATGAAAAGCTTTGAGATGGTGCTCTAGGTCACCCTTGCCATCATTAGTGTAAACTTAGGTGACATGAATTTGGATGGCAAGGGAGTTATTAATGTGTGATGTACAAAAGGTGTATGTAGATAATATTAGAATCCAAGGCATGTGGTTCCCTAGTGGCTCCGTTCTCAATATGTAAAACCTTAGCCCATAGAGTATAAACCTCATGTATAAAGGATTATACATTTGGAGTGGAAGAACTAGACACAAGAGGTACAGTTGTCACTAAAGGCTATTGAATTAAAAATTTAGATTATGCTAGCTATGTTATCCCCTATGTAGGTATACAAATTTTATTAGCATGGGGATTTGAAGATTGACTATTATTTTGTTCTGAATTTCCAATAAGGCCTATAGGATTTGTACATGATCAAGGGGTTGTTTCCAAATTCTATCTCTAAAGCTCTATAATATCTCATCTTTGTTGATAATCATATTATAATTATTAAGTGGAGAGAGAGTGTCCTAATTTTCAATTTGTATATAATATTTTTCCCAATTGTATTAGTCATCTTTAGATACATTATCACTTAAATCCACATAATCAGGGTGTGAAGGACCAATAACTAGAGTTATCATAGGTCCCTTATCCATATTATAGGCTCGAATAGTAAGAATTTGAATATGCTCTATAGGATTACCACCTAGTGTAGCACTTCTTAATGGAAGAGATAGATTTTTTATATGGCATATAGTAAACAAATTGGAATAGAGATAGTAAAATAGAATATATAAAATATTATAAATTGAAATCATCTAATGAAAATAGGAAAAAGAAGGATACAAACCCTTAGAACATCTAGGGTTGGGGTTTGAGAAATATTTACATTAAACAGGGTTCACCAAATGTTTTAACCCTTTAAGGTTTTACTAATGTAAATTATATGTTTGATTAAAGGGCTGAGTAGTCTAAATTAGTGAAATAATATGCATAAAATAACCACTAATTTGTTATATATTTTAACTAGCTTTGACTTTCTAAAAATAGTAATAAATATGTGCAAATAAATACTTATCTAAAAAAAATGATAGAGAGGATCTAAGCGCTAAAAATTGATATATGAATAAGTTTTAATGTCATCAACTAGATCCGTATATTAGAACCCATCCTAGATGGTACCACCACATTTTTATAGTAGCACCCTATGGCTCTAGTGTCATGAAAATGGTGCTAGTGTCCTCTATATAAGATTGCTCTAAACTTTTGGGTGCACCTACACCTATATTTATGGGTTATGTTCTTGTGCACACAAAGTTTGAGAAGCTATATTGTGCAAATAATAGATAATTTATGATGTAAACCCTAATCCTCTTTTCAAGTAACGTATGAACTAAAAAGTGTGTTCATTAGTAGGATAGGATGGACATACTTAACACCCTATTGTGAAGAGAGTCTCTTACATACTAATACTTTGAGGAGGAATCAAGCCTGATGTAGTTATCCACACCTAAGTACTAGTGTAAGTGTAAGTGATGCTAGAATGATAGTGGTCTTAAATGCCTTAAGTGTGCTTGAGATTGGAAATTTGGAAAATTTGAGATTAGAGCAGTCGTAGATGGTAGTATGAAGAACTAGGGTAGAATAGGGATTAATAACCTTGATTTTGCTCAACTTGTTTCATGTTTGAATAGTTATTTTTCATATAATTTCTATATAATGGGTATAGGTCTAAAAGTCATGTAATTATAGTGTTTTGTAGCTTGTGTGAATAATAAAAGATGCTTAAGCCAACCTTGGGAGGGTTTTGCTTTTGCAAATATATTTGTTTGGGAAAGATAAGGTAAATAAAATTAGTGCCATTTTGAGGAAAATAGTGCCACATGGATCTAGTGTCCTTAATGTGGTGCTAATGTCCATCTGGTAGATAGCTGGGCACAAAGGGTTAGGATCACAAAATGAGAGTTTGAGATTGCATTTACGCTGACTAGGGATGCTTGTGATCCATAAAAAGGCTAGAAAAGTGCGATAATAGACTTTACAATAGGTCTAGGGATAAGATAGGAATAGGTTGTCTCAAGTAGAATAACTAACACTCAAATACCACTTTTAATTGATTGCACTATCACTTCCATATTGGTTATGATTTACTATGGGGATTTTTGGAACTTATTGACCAAATTTGACTTTTGGGTCAAATTGGGGCGCCTATAGGTAAAAAATTGACTTTTTAGGTCTATAATGGGGTATAATATATTTTCATGAGGTGTTTTATATGTTAATTTATATCAAATATTGTTACATTAGCTTTGGTCAATTAGTTTATATGTCCTTATATCATTTTTAGATCATTTGAGGGGTCAAAAAGGTGCATTTAATTATTTATACAGGTTTATTGGGAAATTTTCAAGTGTAATAATGTTATTTCATGACCCATGTGTCATTATAAGTCTTATATAACTGAAACTACTAAAAATATATTAAGTTGTTCAGAGAAAAGGCAATTTTCTTAGTAAAAAAGGAGAAAATGGCACTTGTATGACCTCCTTGGGAAGTTTTCCACTTGAAAAAGGTTTAAATGTGACTCTTAAGCTTCTAAAATCTCAATACCAAGTTTTTTTTATCTATATATGTCATTTACCTCTCAAAACCATTTTGCTTCCTTTTCACCTTTCTAGACATACAAAAGTGACTTGTAGGTTTGTACTTGGTATGAATAGTAGAAAGAGTTTTAGGTAGAATGGTTTTAGGAGGTTGTTTTACACTCATATAAATAAATTTTTATATAAATAATTTTGATAATGATCAATTGTGCTTCATTAACCATCCTCATGAAGTTGACTATGCAAATATGCCTATTAATCGATGCACCCTTCAAGTTTTGGTCTTGTTTGGGAAAGTACATACATTTTAGCTACTGATATTGGTTCTATAGGATTTTTAATCTCCCTTATAATGTCTTCCATTCTTTTTTTCACATTTGGAGTTGTTTTTGTGGGCCAATGACCTCAAATTTGTAGACTAGTCTCTTATGGGTGTAACAAGCAGTTTTTATTCATTTGTAGAATTTTGTGATTTGTAAATGGATCCAAAAAGTTTTTATGATTAATTTATCATATTTAAAATTTTATTTTTATCTCCTTATTTATCTCACTCTTCCAAATCAATAATCCATTAATTGTATTCATAGTACACATTTACTTACAGTCTACCTACCTATCTTTCTTGATGCCTATAGGAGTTTTCAAACTTTCAAACTTTGAAATGTGATATGGAATATTTAATAAAAAAAAATTAGACCACAAGACAATGCCTGATGTCCACCATATCCTCATAATTACACAGTCAACCATTAATGGGCAACTTCAGGTGTCCTCATGGAAATTTTCATGTTGAGAAGTTTTAAATGATATATGCCCTTTATTGTGAAAGGAACCTATTTTTTCATGCTTTAAGGTGTCCTAAAACTCTTTTGTATATCCAAATGTAATGCATATTTCCAAAATTTAAGCTCACTATCTGTCTATGGAAACACCTGCATATAGGTGTCTCCAATAGAACATAAATTACTTTAGAGAGGATGAAGCATGAAATTAAGTCCTCCTTGAGATTTTAAATTGAATTATAAAGTATGGTAGAAATTAAAAGAGTGTTAAATTATAAAATCAAGTTGGGAATGACTTCATAAGGAGATTGATTGAGTTTTGAGACTATGTTCCCTGAATTGAGAAAATAGAGTTCCAGGCCTTTCTATGGATCTATTAAGACATGTTTATTAAGTGCTTATAAGTCTCTAAAAATATTAATATAATATCCTATAACATGGAAAATAATTTTACAAGTTTTTACAGGAAAGTGACCAATGGGAGATAGTGTCTGAGAGCCTCAAAGTTGCTCCTAAAATTATTAAAACCTTGCAATGATATCTACAAGCCTAAGCCAAAATAGGCCTTTTCATCTAAATTGGTAGTAGGAGATCATGTTTCATAATGGATTAGTTTACATGATGTAATATAGTATTCATGATGTAACATACCACCTAAGGGGAATGATTCATTGGTTATTTCTCCTATTCACATCTCAATCCATACATAGGCCCTTAAATACCTACTTACAACAAACACACTAGACAATGATCCGATTTGATATTTACATGGTGATTTAAAGATTTAAAAGGATTAATGATTAAAATAAATGTTGTATGATATTAAGGGGGATTCAAGATATTTCTTCACATCAAATTCTAAGGCTAAGGATTCCACATATACACCTACAAGCAGAGGCCCTGGAGAATAAAGTGTCTCAGTCTTGATAGTAAGCTTAGCTTTGAGTGGAAAAGGTGTATTGGAAGGATAATGAGAGATAAAAACTAATAAATTAGTGAGTAATAACCATAATATTTATGTTAATTATTTCATTTGACTCTTTTAATAGAGAAATAAACCTACACAAACCCCTGAATAACCTATTTTAACCTACAGGCAGGGCAAATAGTGAGTTTTCTCAGTCAAAAGAAAATTCTAGTCTTTGAAGTTAGAATTCATTAGAGGATATTAACATGATAAGAGTTGAAACTAATAAATTTTTAAGAGATATATATCTCATAAATTCCTTGTATACCTCTATGAATACCTGCATGACTTCCTTTAAGGGTTAAATACACACCTACATGTCAAACAGGTAAATTGATGCAGACAGTGTGTTGGCATTAAGTTTTTGATGGGGTTATCATAATATTTAAGGTTTTTAAAAGTATTAAAATATGTTTTATAACCCCAAGGTTGTAAGTATGACATTTATACACCATGAACCAAGATAAATTAAGGTTTATACTCATCTACAAGGTTCATTTTTTTAGAAGAAAACAAGGAACATAGTTAGCCAACTTTGACTATCCCATGAGCAACCCAACCCCCCAATATGTGAATATAATTTAATTAAGATCATAAGGATATTATTTCAAATTATAATTATAATTTGAGTAGGAAGATGCACCTACAAGCTTCCCCTAGGGCAAAAGGCACAATCAAGGTTTAATGCACAACCTTGAGAATGTAGAATATATGAAAGATATATAGAATTTTATGGTGGTGAACCACTTTAAGCACTTTGTTAAAGTTTTTATGACATAAATAAACTATCATTCAACATATTTAATTCATGGATAATAATCTAAACAAACAAAAACATAGTTCTTATGAAGAGACCATGCACACAGTCATTTTGCCTAGAGCCAGTCTTGAAATTTGGAGAGTTGAAAGGTCTAATGACTTGAGAAAGAGATAAAAATTGGTAAAAATAATATAAATTAAATGATAAATACCATATAATAGTTATTTTTTATATTAAAATATGGGAAATTCCCCCTATTTTTTTTCAAATAGAGGTCACTTTCCCATGCATAAACCCTGGCAGATTTGAGAGAAAATGATGAAAGTTGAAGCCAAAAGCTTTGAGGACATTGTGTGAAGTTTTTAGAAGTTTTAATAAACTTATACCAACATGGAAAACTAAGAATGATATGGTGAAACCAAACAAGGTGGTCTAGACATCTAAGGTTGTAGTCAGCCCTAGTACACATAATTATGCCTAGAAGCTTAAACAAGGAGCCACTTTCATTTTTTGAGCTTATTTAAATTTAAAAATAATGGTATCATTTTTTTAGTGTCATATCAGATGTGTAGAGGAATGTGGGATGAAAGGAAATCAAATATAATGATCTAAGACATAGAGGTTACAGATAAGCCTATGGAATAAGGCTTAGGCCAAGACCAAATGGAAGGGTATTTACCATTATATCATGAAATGTGAATCCTAAAACATTTTAAAAAAATTATATTGCAAGGAAAGCCAAAGAAGGTTATTTTCTACCTCAAACCTCATTCAGACATGCAAGAAAAGAGGAAAAGAGCTAGATAAGGCAACTTCTAGCACTCAAATATTTCATGAGGAATTGAATGGATGGAAAATAAGTTAAATTAGTTTAATAGGATCCTTTAAGATCATCTTTTGATAATTATTTATCAATTTGGATATTGGATCTTTATGAATCAACCTTAAGACCAAAAATAAGCCTAAACCCCTAGTAAACCCTTAGCTAGGACCCGATGGCCAAAGTGATCTTGGGAAGCTAATAAAATGGAATGGTTTGAATAGATTATCTATTGTAAATGGTATAGGACTTATTTAGGTCACTTCACACGCTTTTTATTTGTACATAATTATACGGATGGAATACAAAACAAGATTTTTTTACCATTTTTTGTGTTTTACAGGTTCTAGAAGGATTCAAGAGATGAAACCAACATTGGGTGAAATAGTAAGACTTAATATAAATCCAAATATTCATTTTATTCCCTGAATAAACTTATAATTACCCCAACTAGGTGTTTCAACTCAGCTAATCAAAACTGGCATATTACACAAGCTAGGGAGAAGTGTGAAAACTCTAAGTAAATGGATTTTTAAGGTGTCCCTAATTATTATACATACATTTATGGTATTTATATGTGT
Source organism: Torreya grandis (assembly GCA_037957365.1). Lineage (NCBI taxonomy): Eukaryota > Viridiplantae > Streptophyta > Pinopsida > Cupressales > Taxaceae > Torreya > Torreya grandis. The sequence goes on along the minus strand of JARHVA010004738.1, from coordinate 1,069,223 downwards.
AATTAACTCCCTCCCATGTATTTTCATGGAAAAATGATGCCAATTTTGAGGCCAAGTGTGCAAGGTACATGAAAGAGCAATTTTCTAGATAGTAGATGATGATGGTCTAATTTTAGAGGTTTTCAAAGGACTAGGTATGAAAAAAATGCATGGAGAGGAATATTTTATAGATTCCCCTTCCATCCCAATCATTATATATACTATTGACCAGTTATGGGACGTTCAAATAGATTCAATCATGAAGGTAGTTTTTCTATGCAAAATGAGGAGTTTTATGCCACTTTGCATAAGTTTGATGACTTGTATGGACACTTGTAGCTCCTAAACTTTACTAGTTCATCCCATAGCCTCTCCAAATTCACAATTAACTCCTTTTATCAGCTTTAAAATTTTCCTTGTGACCCTTAGACTTATCTTCTTCTCTCTCTCTCTCAAGTTCTATAAGAACTAGCCATTTTGGCATTGTATTGGATGTTCCACATGATTATGGAAAAGATTTGATTATTTATATACATTTTGACAAATAAAATTACTAATTTTTACCTCTTCCATGACTATTCATAGTGTTCTTTACTTTAATGTTGAATTTTCTTAGTGAAGACTATGGATTCCTTAGCAAGTTGTCACATTCTCTCACCTATTTGTAGCTTCTTCTTGTAGGGCATGTGATGTGTTCCAGGAAATGTCAAAGTTTGAGTGATTTTTTATATTTATTAGTTCCCTCATAGTCCTCTTGTCTATCCTTCCTAGCTTTTCACATTCATCAATAACCCCACAATGTAACATTGATGCAAGAAGACATAGATTAGAGAGTGTATGTTTAGTTGTCCTTTGATTTCATGTCTAATATGCATATGGTTGGATCTCATCATTAAATTTATTGTATCACATCCCTTAGATTAGTTTTATTTTATTTATCTCTCTCCATTTTCATCCCCTAAAGTTAATAGTGGTTTCAATCCTAAGTGGTACATCAAGTGAGCTAGCCCTATCTAGAGACTCACCTCATTCCTTAAGCTACCCACAAGCCTAGAGGTGATTACATTATGCCACTTAGATGAGAAATGATTTTCATCTCATAAAAGGGTGAAAATACAAGTGATAATAGAACCCATATCAAAGTGTATAAATCTTACATGGGTGCCTTATGTAAAACACCCCTACTATTTTATAATATCAATCAAGGATGTGCAAGATGGGAAGTGGATACTTCTAATCTATGATTAATCAATATGGAAGGGGAATTTATAGGAAAGGCCTTCATGGAAGTGTATACCTCTACTATGAAAATCTTTGAGTAGGTTTCATCTTGTTAAGTTACTCAACTGAAGGCTACTATATGGTAGTCAAATATTTTTATGGTAGAGGGTACTCATAAGAGATCCCTAAAACTATAATGACCTCACTAGCATATATGAATTTAAATCATATATTAACTATAAAAGGAACTACATGAATTTATTTAATCTAATGGAATAATAATAAGATATCAAAGACCCTTACACTAGGTACTATTGTGAATCTAGTGGTCACATGTATGAGACCAACTTGTAATGGTAATGTAATATCACCAATGGAGCTCTAAGTATGTCCATTGAATCCTTTGATGACCAAGGTGGTGGGAATAATGTCCTTATTTTTTTATCCTATATTATAAATTAATTTTTTGGTACACATAACTTGAACCATTATTAATCATAAAGATTTGAATAGGTTGGTGATCAATGTGAGCACGAACAAATAAAGAATGTAAATATGAGTCATCATCAACTATATCATGCTCTAAAAATGTGATGAGTGGACTAGATATAACTAATGTACAATAATAACCTATTATACCATTTAAAGGATGTTATTCCTCTATATGGGAATAGCAAGAAATGCATGGAGGGTGCACATTATATGCATAGTACATTCCTAATGTATTTGTTATCTCATTAACCATGTGCTTAGGAAAATGATCATTGGATATTTTTATTAGTTTACTTTCACTTATTTGTACTATTTTAAACTCTATAAATGTTCCCAGATTAATGATGTTTACATCTATAAAATCCTAAATCTTATGTCTCAAATGGATACATATGTTATTAGTATGGCTTGGTGCCTGTGATAGTCACAAAAGACATTATGGTCAAAACCTTTTATAAGAGGTTGATTCATATCAACCTATTTAATTATAGGGAGACATATGATATTACATTCCAATAATGTTTTGAGAACCTTATATGGAGCTTCTATTAGGTTAATGAATGGCATTCATGGATGAGTAGATAATACAATGCATGGAGTAGGCTCTATAACTACATGTATTAATTTTTTTTAATCATTCTTGTTATCAATTGGCCTTACCTTGTATGGTGGATTTCTTGAACTCTTAGTGTTATCATAGTAATTGGTTGTGTACTTAATTTTTTCCATTACCAATAGCTTGACTTCTCTTTCCTTTACTAAATGGCATAAATATGTGAATGAGTTGAGTTTTTTGAACCTAATGGATTTGTGTAGGGATAGAAGCAAATTTTATTAAATGTAACTTGTAATTCTCTATTTGTAATAGGATTGGTCATTTTTGATAACATGTTCTTATATATTAAAATGCATTATGTGATATGCTCATTATATTAATGTTTGAGTGGGATATATGAGCATAAAAAACCTTATTTCTAATGTTGATTGAAAAATGTGCAAGTAACATATTGGCCAATGGATTGAAAGCATACATTATTTAGTGTGTTAAATCATAGTGAAATTGTAATGCATATTCCTTGATACTTCTAGATAATAACTTAGTACATAATATGTCATTGGATACATAGTCCAAATATTATATGTGAAATACTTTGAGAAGTTATTCAGGATCACCCTTGACATCTTATAGTAAGCTTGGGTGCCACAAACATTGTAGGTAAAGGATATATTATTATATGTTGTTCCAATGGAATGTGAAATAAAACATGAGAATATAATTCTTGATTAGGTTTTTAAGAACTTTGATCCAAATGTAACACGTTGGCTTGTAGATATTGGATCTCTTACCTAAGGGATTCTACATTAGGAAAAGAGGAATCTATGTTAACCAAAGGTAGTGCTCCCAAGAATGGAGTGATAATTAGCATGGTGGTCTATTTTATCCCTTGATTTTCCCTCATTGTGATGGGTGGTACAAAATTAATATCTAATAGGAATATAAGAAGATTGATTTATGTTCACATTCTTGAAATCCAATAATTTTTTTACAATGGTAGCATGATAAAGGGGTTACTCATAAAATCTTTATCTAAACTTGTTATAACTTCTTGTTTATTAAATTCATTTTTTTCCCCATTTAGAGGGGAAATTACATCATGATGTTCACCCTAAGGATCATTATTATCTTGACCATATTGCTCATGTTCAGAATTAGTATCATTAAAGTCCACATATTTATTAGGTGTAGGAAAATTCAAAGGTGTCGGTGTACCTTTTTTCTTATCCATATTAATTTTGAATGGAATATGAGTATGCTTAGTCAAGATGTGATATAATCTATCACTTCTTATTAAAGGGGTAGAGAGAACATTTTTAGATTGCATATTATATCCATAGGAGTATAAAAGGTTGGTAGTTTCTTTTGTCACCAAATCTCACACCCTAGAATAGGGTGTTAAAGCCTCTTCCATATTTGGGAAACATGGGAACACTTCTAGGTAAATGGGTGTACCTATGGTAGAAATGGGCCTCTAGATATAATGGCTAGCTCCATCATTCTAGCTTACAATGATTTCACCTATCCTAACTAGTTACTTGTGGGGAAAAGAGTTAGAAGTTACATGAAATGAACCTAATCTAAAAAGGGGGGTGATATGTTGAGATGTTTTCCATATGACCATCATACTTTCCTATATTAAAAAATAAGGCATACAAACTGATTTATAAGACCTATGTATTCTAACATGAGTATTTTAATATGAAGGTTATATGTATGAGAGATATCCAAGGCAAGTGAACCATAGACCAATTCTAGGCACTAAGACTCATTGTACACTTAAAAGATGAGCTCATAAACTTGACAACACTTCATATGACCTATTATAATAGAAAATCTTGCAAAAACATTAAAGGATAAGCAAAGAAAGGGTAGAGAATAATCACTTTGCATCACCATACATCACTTTCACACTTAGACAATTATTCAAGAACTGAAAATTAAATTTGTAGTAAAGTTTAAAGGCATAATATAATGTCATTCCATCAGGGCTTTACCATACCTAGAGTGGAAATTTTTTTACAATAGGTCAAAGGCTATATTTATAGAAAAGGGGGGAAAGAGAGAGAGGCTTTTGGTTCTCAAAAAAGGATCAAATGAATTCAAATCCATTTGAAAAAAATTTATAATTGCCTCTACAAATATGCTCATTTAGACCATTTAATTTATCCAAGTTACCTGAGTCCATTACATCATTACAATATCCTCTTTGTGATGCTCCATGGTGGCTAAAATGATAGGATCAAGTTGTTTCTAGCTGGGTCTTAGTAATATTGTAGTTACAATAGTCATATCCATCATTTAGAATCATGTCTTGTTGCAAACTGCTCCTGACTAGTTATCATGTCATGAATAGTGGATAGAAAGGTCACTTTTAAGAAGCTGGTCCATTTAATGAACTATTGGGGTCCACTTATTTGTCTTCATATAACCCTTTGAAATATTATCTCCTTCTACTAGAAATGGCAAACATAGTTAGAGAAGGATCTCTTTATGACACAAATTTATAAGCTATAAGTCTATATTTAGCCACATGGGTAGTCTCTTTATGTTATCTATACTTGACTTCATCATATTGACTACTCCATTGCATTGAAACAAATTTGATGGCATTAATCAAACTCTACAAAATCTTTCTTCCCATGGTCGAAAATGGATTCTTGACCTCCATCAAAAAGCCTGGGCTCACCTTCACTCTAATTAGTTGTCAAAATTAAACCTGGATCATTGACATATTGACTCTCATTTGCTCTATTAGATCTTCCAGTTATAAACAAATTTAAGCCCTTAGATCCACCTTTGAATTATTTACCTTGTCCCTACTTACACCACATGTTGAATGTGTGTTAATCCTCAAGATCTTATTATCAGTCTATAGCTTCATGAGCTTGTGCCATGTGTCAACCCCTTGAGCCATCTAACTATTTGACTCATCTCATGCCATTGGATTGAGATGTATGATTGAGTGAGGACCATTAATCCTACTAGGACCCATTATTTGAAACCTAATGACTACTTCATGATCTTAAAATTAATAATCTTTAGCATGTCATTTGACATTCACATGATCATCATTGACAATCATGTGACCATCAAATTTAACCTCAAAAGGACTTAGTTTGCTCTATCTTTAATTGTGATGTTTATGTGATCATCATTCATCATTTTATATAATATGATTGACATCCCATAAAACATCAAATTGAATCATACGTATATTTTTTCTCAAGATTTAACTTGATGTTCACAAGAACATCTTATGTTTTTTGACCAACTTTGAAAGCTTAGATCTTGAAGTGAAAAAAACATGGAGGTCCCAAATTTGTAGGAGATGATCTTCTTACCAAGAAGGATGAACCCATTTGATGTGATGGTCTTGGGAGATTTCAAATAAAATATATTAAAAGTTCAATATGGCTGGTCCATAACTAATTTTGCATGATGTCCTAGAAATGGCCAAGATCAAATGATTAATTATGGGGAACCTAGCAGAAATGCTTAGGAGCCTAACTTTAAACATGTATAACTCCATTTATGCTTCATCAGAGGACCTCAAAATTGGTGTATATCAACTTGGTACCAAGGTGAAAAAACCCACATGGTCACCTTTATCTTACAACTAACACACATGTGAGATATTTCTTTGAGAAAGTGCTCACTCGGCTCTACTAGAACCTTCTTGAAAATCGCTAAGTATGGGAAAATAAGTAGAAAGTGACTGAGGAGCCAACTTTGGACTTTTGTAAATTTTTATGCACTTGGGAGGAGAACCTAAGATTTGTCACATATGAGCTTGGTATAAAAGTGAGCAAACCTATATGACCAATTCCTCTTGACTTATCCACATGTGTGATATTTGACCTCAAAAAATTGCCCACTTATACTTTCTACCACTAGACCCAAAATGTTAGGATAAATACAATGAAGAACCAGATGAACACCAAAATTTTCTTAAGTTATTCCAAACACACTTAACACCCCATAGGGTCTTTATAACATTCTCCATGACATTATAAAAGGCCCCTATACAATATTTTAGCTATAGGGGGTTGACCATTTTGGCATATGGGGAAAATGATCAACAATTTCTTTATCCAATCAAAAATGCATCAAATCTACAAATCAATCCTATCTCAAACAAGATAGATCCTACTTACACTTATGATTTGGGATATATTAGATAATTAAGAACATGAACAATATGAATCCACTAGACCCAATTAGGGGATCTCTTATCATAAAAATATCACTAGGGAGGGTTTTAAATCCTCTAGTCAAGCAAAACCACACAATATCCCTAATTAAGTCCTATGTTTTCATATTCACTATACTACTAACAAGTAAAGTAAATAAATATAATCTAGTTCTCACCAAATATTGTGGCATAAAGTAGGGGTAATAAATAACAAAATTAAACATGCATAAGAGACATATACTCATGTCAATGTATACAAAATCCTAATGCATAGAAGAGAAGTTTAAATTCATATCTATATACTATTGTAAAGGAGGAACAAAGTTGGGAATGCTTACCTTTGTAGATGAACCCACTGAGCCTCAATCTCCTACCTATCAATACATCCAAAAGACTTCTCCACAAGACAAGATTTGTATTTCCAAAGAAAGTATGAAACCTTAAGTTTGTTCTTCAAGTATAATGGTGGATAAGCAGATGTACAATATCTCTTAATTCTTCATATATTCTCTAAATAATGGTGAAATGATCTTGTATATATAAATAGATTTAACCCTAAGCCCTTTCAAAAGTTTTGGATGACAAGGTCATCCCAATTGACCTAGTATCATTATTGATAAAAACTCACTAGGTTACAGGCTAGGTCAGACAAGAGCTAACCTATACCCTAAATGAGTTTTGCCAATAAGAGTACAAGGTTGACCCAATTGACCTATTCATGTAAACTATCAAAAGGTTTTTTTGGTTATGAAAAGGGGTATGGAATGTGTTAAAAGATTAGAGGAGTGTGAAAGAGAGAAGAACAAGCTTATGGGAATGGTTTTTAGGAGAGAAGTGTGTATATAACAAGTGGTAAAAGGGAAAAAAAATCCTACAAAGAACCAATGGTTTGCCCAACCCTTTCCTAATGTACCCCTTAAGGCATGCACTCATAGATATTGAGATTCAATGGGTTCCTATAATATAGAGAGCATCAATAATTGATAAAATTTTGAAAATATTATGTGTATACATATGCCCCACTTTAAGCTCATCTCGTGTCACTCAAGTGTAACATGGGATGGTGCTTCAAAAATAAAACATGATGACACATAACATTGATGCTAAGTAAAATGTAGTAAGGATCAAATAAGATAAATAAAAGGACATAATTGAAAAACACATACATTTACTTACCTTAGTTCTATGAATAAAGAATGAGATGTGAGAGATGTGAAGGCATCTATTGTGAAGAACATTAGGTGAACTGATAGAGATTAGTGAAAAAAAAGAAAAAAATAAAAAAAATTGCAATATATGCATATAATAGTAGAAAATATTCTCTATGAAATAAATATTATAGAACTTTTTATGGTTTAAAAAATAAGTTAGTAAAAACAAAGATATGATCAAAACGAAGAATTTGATGGTAATTATTTGAAGGGTAAATAATTGTGAATATCAAATTTAAATAGGGTGAAAAAGAATTCATTTGTTATTGTTTGACTATTATAAGAGAAATATAGAGCTCTAAGAGACCTAGTGAAATATGAAAGATCCAATGTGGCGAGGAGATGATAGTTGAGATGAGGACGACACCTAATGACTGTAGTGAGTACATCATAGGTAGAAAACTAAGAATTTCAAATTTATTTTGAGTATTTTATTTAAAATTAAGTATTTTATATAAATTTATTATGTAAACCAATTTTATAAATTGGAATGAATCCCATAAAGTTAAGGAAACTAGAGGCCAAATGGGGAACTAAGTTGAAAGGAATCAAAGTAATAAATGTTGAAGGTATTTATCATAAGTGAGTCAAAGGGTCGATAGTTTGAAAGAACTAAGTTGACCCAATCGACCTAGTAGATTAAAAATTAGGTTTTTATAGGGTTGACCTAATAGGTATAGGATGACTTAGTTGTTTATAGAAGAGGGATGATTTAGTTCCTCATGGCCAACTTAGTTGGTCAAGTCAAAGTGTTGACTTAGTACTCAGGGGGAAAATGAAAGGGTTGACTTAGTTTGTTAAGTCTAAAAGGCCAACCTAGTATTATTGGGTCAACTTAGTATATTATTAAGTGCTACATATAGTACTAAAATGAGGAAAATGGCTTGTAGAATACTCTTAAGGCCTAGGGTGCTCGAATGAGTACTAAAATGATCAATTAGGCTAGAAATAGGTCAAATTGGTAGGAAATGAATAGATTGAGGCAAGAATTAGTGATTTGTGTTAAAATTTAAAATAATGTATTTTGATTTTAAGTGACATAGAGGTCTAATACATATTTTATTATTTTATTTTTTAGGGGCACAAGAGCTTTTGGTGATTGGTAGATGTGTCTTAGCTACCAGATCTATTGGAGTGCCTAATGAAGGTAGACCAAGCTAGATTAGTCATGCTTCGATTGGGAGGCATCATGGAGATATGACAAGTTCCACTAAGTTTTGATATAGTGTTCATGTTTTTGGGAGCCTAGGAATGCTTGACCAATAATTTTAGATGGGTGGTGGATGGGGATAACATTAAAGGTTGGTATCACATTGAAGGATATCCATGCATTATTTGGACTTCCTATAAAGAGATGCTAGTGATCACAAGGATATTGAATGATCAGGAGGAGAGGAGAGCATTTTCCTGATGGGTGATGTGTTTAGATAGGATTTACCTAAGACTGAGGGTGAGTCTATTTGATGTATATATTACATAGATTTTGGATATCTATGAGTCTATGATAGTACTTATGATAGCATGAGTGTTGTATCATAATTCAAATGACAAGGTACTATTATATGTGATAACCTTGTGTTAGTCAATAGTGGATCAGGGGCACTCTATGACTTGGGTTCTATCATTTGGGTTTAGTTCATGCATGATATGTATGGGATGTTATCCAAAGGGTAGAAGACCATGGGTCCAATGGTATTGCTAAGTGCTTAGATATATGAGAGGTTCTTGATGTACATACTAGCTAGATTGCCACATGTGGTCAATGATCAATTACTTCAAGTGATGAGATGGAGATAGGATCAGGTGGCATGGGGCATGCCCCACATGCTAGTGTTATAGATAGTCACACAGGGAGAGATTATGTGGTAGCCTTATGTACACATTACAATATTTTATCCAAGTTAAGTAATGGTGGCACTAGATTTATCATGAGTGTGGATCATGGGTCACTACGCTCAATGGGTAGAGCCTATCTAATGGCATACTTGTCAGGATAGTTCAAACTCCCTCACCTGATGGTTCTTATAATGGTACCCACATTTTAGGCTTAGCATGCGAGAGAGATGAGGAAGAGAGGAAGAGGAGGATAACTAGATGGAGATCCCTGGTGATGAGATAACTCCATGGTATTCTATATGTGGTGTTGATGTCATACAACCCTACCACATTGGATGATCATATGGTACCTTATAACCTAGCTCAAGCAAGCTAGTTTAGACTAGCAGGAAAAGCCATGAGTTAGTTACAGGAATGCAAAGATGGGCTATAACCATTAGTAGGGGTGGGAGTGGGAGAGGAATATGAATGTCAAGCCTTGGCTTAGGAGAGATTCAAGCATTTGGATAACACTATTCAGCTAGGATAGGTACATGTCCAAGTGGCCAACATATAGGGATAGGTAATAGGATTGAGATCTCATACATAATCTTTATATTATACCATTTAGAGGGGACTATCTAAGGCATCTATGGGAAACATGTCTAGGCCATGAGATAGAAATGATAGAGCCTAGCCTTAGAGTTAGAGAAATGTATTTTTGTACTTTGTATCAAAAACACATTATATAGAGAGAGAGATTTTCTATGTTGATGGCTAAATGTTGATCTTATTGTTTATATTTTTGTTATAGATGTGGATGCATGGATATATTTATTTCTAGCACATGTATTTTTCTTATGTTTTATATGTTATAGGAAATATATATTTTGTGTTTTCTTTTCTAGCATTATTTAGGACACATGCATGGTTTTAAAAAATAGGCAAAATGATTTGCCTAAGTATAAGTAATCAAAAACAAATGTACTACACACTATTTCACATTGGGAAAATTGTAATATCAAAATATGACTAAGTATAAGAAACCAAATAGTGGTAAACAAGAGGTTAAAAAAAAAATTAAACCATAAAAAAGAGTGGCACCAAATTAAAACAAGTAAAATCACACTAAATCACATTGGAAAGTAAAAAAAATGCAATAAAATAGAAAGTATGGGAAATATTAATGGTATAAAAATAAATAAATTAAGTCAATCAATCATACTAAATCATGTTGGTAAGTATAAAAGAGAAACAAAAATGGCAAAAAGGTCTTAAATTAATCACACTAAATCAAGTTGGGAAGTATGAAAAACTTAAGAAAAATGGTTGGATTCTTATATGCAATAAGAAAATAAGAAGATAAAAGTGAAATATTAATTAAATAAGAATAAAACATACTAAATCAAGATGGTAAGCATGCCAATGATGTGTAAATCATAATCAATCACATCTCATCTCATATTTGACACATAATTTTATTGTGACCTGGATATTAGAAACTTTTGTGAGGAAGGCTAAGTCATATCCATGGTCTTATACTTCAACTAAAAAAGGGAATAACATTGAGGTGGAAATAATGTGAAATTATGGTAAAGGGTGTTTGGAATGGTAATGTGAAATTTTGGTAATTTATGAGGAAGGCCAGGTCCTTTCCATGGTCTTATAATGCAACTCACAAATGGAATCCCTAGGAGAGTGATCAGTGATCAAAACAATATTTCCCAAGGGGAAATATTAGGGTTATAGGAAGTGAAAAAGGTAATGTAAAAATAATAAAGTATGTGTCTTATGGGAATACTTTAGGAGACATGAAGCACTCTAAGGACATGAGAAGACACTAAGTGACAAGTAACCATCAATATAAAAGGGATACTTGTTCACTATAGACACAAATATATGTAGTAAAACAAGTGTGATATTAAGATCAACTCATGTAGATAGTCTTAAACAATAAAATAAAAATGGACCTACCTTACCACAATGTGTTCCCCTTTCCTCGAAACCCCTTATAGAGTTGTCAATCTACTGCAAATATTGGGTACTTGTGTGAGAAAGTAAGTAGCACTAAAAGATTTTTTATTATCCTTTTCTAATCTACTAGCCTACCTTACCCCAAAGAGCCTCAACTCTATTGTGAGGCCAACTATGGAGTTTGAGATTTGATTAAAAAAAGGAGATGTGCTTAAAATTAGGTCTTTTAGTGTGATTTTGAATTTTAGGAATTTTAAATGTTGCCTTTTAGATCATTACCTTTTGTTAAATGATTTGGATTTTGAATGTTTTAAGGAGTTTAGGATTCCTTCTCCATATGGACTTAGAATGGCCAATCATGAGAGATAGATTGACACACATGAATGAGATTTAAGCTCAGGCTACAAGAAGCTAAGTAGCTAAAGACATTATTCACTAGAACACTTAAACTTAATGATGAACTAGCATGCTATCTTAAGTCTAAACCATGTGTATGCTTAGTTTTCAAGGTGATCCTTAATATTCTACTAAAAGATACAAAAATGATCAGTGTGATGTATGCCATATTGGTGCCAAAAATAATATACCTCTTTATATTCAAGAAGATACTCAGGTAATACTTTTGGGGGAGGTATAGCCTTGTCTAAGAGCTAAGGAGTAGTGGGATGCAAAGTATTGATATATTATCACAGCTTATGACAATGTATGGATGAATGGTTATCTATGTTATAAAAGCAACAAATATGCTTGACCATCTTTACCTTATGATCAAGAAGAAAAATGATAAAATTAGAAATGATATAGGATGGACTATGGGAAGATATAATAAAAGGATAAAGTAAAGAGGAATGATAATGAATAATTTCAGCATCGCAGGCTTGAACTATACCTATTAAGAATGGATCCTTTAGGGTATAACCATCATCATAATCAAGTGTATGAAGATCAATGGCATAGATAAGAATGACCTTGTCATATAATGTCATGTGATGAATGGAATGTTGAGTTTTAGTTAAGACAATGGGGATGTCATCACAAGGTGGTTAATGAGAATGAGGTTGAAAATAATTGGGAAGCTGAGAGATGAAATGAGGTGAGAGATATAAGGTTTTAATCTTGAGATTGATCTCATTGGGCTCATCATCATCAAAATATAGGATGTTAGGGAGAATATTCCCAATGAGTTTAGGATAACCATTGTAACTTTAGGTGGAATTGATAAGAAAGTTAAACTATTGAGATTCATAAAATGGAACACTTGGCAAGGGTTCAAGGGTAAGAATCTTGAATATAGCATGGTCTTGAATTTTTTTGAATTTCTAAGGGTTGGTGTCACCACAAATCCTATAGATGGCTTCGTTATGAGGAAATTTGATTCATTGCAAGTGAAATATGAAAATTTTCTCATGCAATGTGTCTATGGCCTACAAATAATAATGTTATAAGATAGAGGAAAGTTGAATATCATCACCTTCACATGAATGATGATAGGTGGGATGGTAATGGGGAACCACACAACCTAAATAAGGAATTTACCTTCGATCATAGCCTTGACATGTGATTCATGTGGAATTAATATTACATTTATAATATCCAAGGGTTTTGATAAAATTGAGAGAGGAAATATAAGTGCTATAACCCTTATCAATCAAGGCATGCTTGACTTGGATATCACCAATTTGGACACTGATAAAAAGAGGAAAATCATCCACATGATGTAGAATCTCATCAGGAATCATAAAATAAATGGGGAATTTGAGGGAAAGATAAGTTTATATTATTTCATCAACATGTACGGACATCTCTTCACTTTTTTTAATATGCTATATTCTGATCCAAATAAGGTGGCTTTACATCCTACTAGGGGAGGACTAAGGATGTTCATTTTGAATAAAATTTGCATAAGATGGTTATGATGATGTGGAGAGGTTTACATAAGTTCAATAAATGGGATTTGAGATGGGAGATTAATGATTTTCATGATAGGATCCCACTCATCATAACCCATAATAAGGTTATTGGAAAGAGGTGCATAGTATTGAAGGAGGTCCTGAGAAGGAGCTAAAGCACATGTGAATTTATGTTGGTAATAGGTAAAAGGTTTAATTGAAGGACAAGTTTATATATTATGTTGATAATATGGAGTGGTCGATGTATATGTGGTTTAAGAATTGTTAGAAGAAGTTTTGATAGAATTTTGAGTATCATTTGTGATAGGTAAAGAAGCTAGAGGGATGGTATAAATAGTATGAGAAGTGTTATCCAAGGGAGGTGTTATAATTTGTTTGTCAAAATATATGAGGTCTTCTTACCCCAACTCAATTAAGTGATTTGGAGAATAATTTTAGATAACATGAAATGTGCAAACTAATGGAGGTGTGTAGATGGGTTAAGGATTAATGAAATCAACTACCCTTCACATGTTAATCATATTGACCACATTCTATTCAAGATTTGGGTCAAAAAGATTATCAACATAATTGGTAGAAGGGGTAGGCTTTTCTTGGTTATCTTTGTGATTTGGAAGAGGATCTTTATAGATGGCTAAATGAGCATTAGTCTGATTCAAATATTGAGACTCAGTTTGTGTTTTATGGGCTTTGAAAGTAATGCCATAAGCTTTTTGGCATTTATGAATGATAAAATTATGGTCAAAATTAGGACCAAGAAGGAAATCCATAGCCAAATTATGAAGCTTCCTACATGTGTCATGAGAATGACCCCAACGAGCATGAAACCAATAAAATATATTAGGAACATACAAAGATTTCATAAGATGAGAGGGATCAAGTTCTTGTGGGAGAGGCCTTGGTAGATGATTTTGTAGTTCTTCTAGGGATAAAGGTTTATGAACATTGATGTTATTGGTTGAATATAAATGAGGGTTGGTGATGTGGTTGGGATGGGATTCTTATTCTAGAGATTGGTTAGGGAAAATAGATTGAATAGTGTGAATGGTATCATAAGAGTTTATGACACCATCATTGGTAGCATGACAATTATTATTCTAGAGTAACATACAAGTACTTGTATAAGGTTGGGATGGATCAAATTGATGCATAAGGAAATATTGATGCTTATCTTAGTTAATAACCTTTTCAAAAGTATGTGGAGAAATAGCTTGGACTCAGTATTATAACTTGGGAAAAAGAGCATTGGTAAATAGATGAAAATGGTTGTCATCCTCCATATTATGTTCACATTTTTTGGACAAGGTATTCCATTGTTTAATGAAATCTTGGGAAATTTTAGTCACAAGTTGCTTATAATTGATAAAATGGGCCAAGGTATTCTTAGGGAGATCACTTGTTTAGAACTCTTAGACTAGAGCATTAACTAAATCTTCCAAATTAGTGATGGAGTGAGATTTAAGCTAGTTGTACCAATCTAAAAATCACCTGTGAGAGTTTTTTTTAATATCTTGGTATCAGTAAAGGTATTTAATTTGAACTAGTCTTTATATAATTTCTAAATGTTTTTAAATAAAGAGTAGGATCGATTGACCCATTATAAACAATGGTAGGGGTGATACCTTCTATATCGATATTATCAATTTGAGATGTAAGAGGCTCATTTTGAAGATGCTTGATTGTCTTATTGATAAGAGGAGGTTGAGGTATAAGATTACCATGGGAATCTTGAAGAGGAGGTGGGGCAAGATTTTGGTTATGCATACCCCATGGAATTTTTTGAGGGTGGGTTTGAAGATGGATAAGGTGATTTTGAATTTGCATCATTTAATTGGAATTTTTAGCTTAAAAATAATTCATTTGATTAAGAGTTTGTAATAGGATTTAATGGGTTTTATTGGAATTATTTGAAGTATTAAAATTGGTAGTTTTGGCTTGGGTACCACTATGGGTGTTAGTACGATCTTGAGAAGAACTATTAGTGAGGCACTAGTGGCATAATTTTCATGTGTGGCATAAGATGGATTAGTAGAGGGATGAGAATAAGTGGCACTAAAGGTGTGATTACCATGGGTATAAAATGATGCACTAGTGGAAGAAGTGAGAAGGGTAGGTCTTGGAAGAGTCCCACTAAATGTAAAGGGATCAAAATAGAGGGAAGAAGCTAAGAAACAAAGAAGATAGTATCCCCAAATCCATGTGAGAATATGGGAGAAGGTGAATGAGGCTTCTCAACTTGATCACTTATCATGATATGGTAAATAGTAGAAGGTTCCTTTCCTCAATGTTGAAGAAACTCATTGATAAAGAAGAACATTTCTAGTGTATAGTCTAATTCAAGTTGATCTTCAAGTGATAAGAGAGAATTGTGAAGTGATGAAGAATGAGGAAGGATCCCATAGTTTGTAGTGCGAGTGGATATATGAACATTACTTTCATTTAAGATAGGATCCACAAGTTACTTATGGGAGAACCTATTAGGTTTGGTAATACTCATCATATATGTTCAATTGAACCCAATGTTATCTTTAAATAGGAAGTTCATGATGAAGGAGAGAGGTTAGGTAAGGAAAATTTGATGCAAAATTAAGGAGATAGGAATGGAAAGATAAAAGTATAGAGTCAACTAGGTTAACCTAGTGCTTAAAATAGGGTATGAAAACTAAGCTAACAAGTATACATAGTTGATAGGGTCAACATAGTATTATAACCTAAGATTAAAAAAATAGCCTAATAAGGATATAAAGTCAACCAGGTCAACTTAGTAATATAACCTAAGAGGTAGAAAGGAGTACTGAGTTAACTTGGTCAACCTAGTATTGCAAGTAGGGGAAATAAATAGTCTATAAGAGATTGTGTTGAATAGAATGATAGTGTACTAAAAACTAGAAAAAAAATATGTTGTACTTTATAGCAATAAATGAAAGCAAACACACAATCAATTAGGTCAATGATAATGATCCAATTGAGGCACACAAAATAGAACCTTGCACCAATTCTAGTGAATATAAGTTTTTGCAATACAACATACAATGAGCAAAGAGAAAGTAGTCAACTAAAATGTAAATGCTAACTAAGTTATTATAAAGTGTTATTTTAAGTGTGATAGGGAAGTTGGCTAAAATTAGGGAACTAGAAATCAATCTATGGATGGTTTTAGGATGTTTAGGTTGAAATGGATATATGTTGGAAATGGTACTAGCTTGATATTGGGGGCTAACCCCTCACTTCACAATCCCATAATGATAAGGGTGTCAATTGATTTTCTAATATATACCATTAACCATGTGTTTATACTTGGCCAGAAAACCAAGTTGGCTTCCCCCTTGGTGATGAAATCCAAGTAGGTAGGCCTTGAGTAGAAAAATGTTTAAATACATTTTGAAATTATGTGATTTGGTAGTGTGTCAAAGAAAGATCAAAATAGTGAAACTAAATGTTATATTGAAAACCACCTAATTAGACTATGTGATCTACTCTAATCATGCAAAAAATTAAAAGTGAAAGTGTGAAGTAATTAATAGCATATAGTTATCAATTCCCAAATTAAAACATAGTATAGAGTCAATTCAAATGAAAATGTATACAAACATTATATAATAGAGTCGATAGTGTCACTATTTTTACTACAAAAGCTAGAGTCCTTAAGAACTAAGTTGACTAGGTTGAACTAGACTTTTAGATAGAAGATAGAATATAGAACATGGTTAACCTAGTTTGTTGTATGATTGTATTCTTGAAGATTGAAAACATTTAAAAATAGAAATATAAGAAATAACTAAGTTTAAAGAGATATAAATAAAGGAACCTTGGTGGGTTGGAAGATGTTTAGGATTCTTAAATTTATTTTGAAGTGCCTTGAATGTTTCTTCCAATGTATACCAACTATGTCGATTGGGTCGACCTAGTTCTATAATTCCCTATTTGTTGAAGCCTATTAATATTAATGTCATAGTTGTTATCACAAAATATTTCACACTAGAGGAGTTTTTTCAAGCCTTATCTAATATTTGGGCAACATTGGAATACCTCTAGGCCTGTGGGTTGCCTATAGTAGAGGTGGACCTCTAGGTTTAAGGGATAGCTCCCTGAATTTACCTTTAAGTGTTTATCACCTACACAACCTAACTACTTATGGGAAAAGAGATAGAAGTCTACATGAAAATAAACTATCTTAATTGGGTT
Source organism: Torreya grandis (assembly GCA_037957365.1). Classification (NCBI taxonomy): domain Eukaryota; kingdom Viridiplantae; phylum Streptophyta; class Pinopsida; order Cupressales; family Taxaceae; genus Torreya; species Torreya grandis. The sequence goes on along the minus strand of JARHVA010004738.1, from coordinate 1,051,685 downwards.
ATACACCATTAATATATCCAATAGACTGTCATACTTCTTGCACTAAAAAATAAGACCTACAACACAAGCTTCAATGTCTTAAGATGTTTTAATATTAGTATTTCAATATAAAGGTGATATGCATGAGACAACTCAAGGGAAGTGGGATAGAGGTAAAATTATAGACTCTAAGGACACTAGTACACTTTAATAAATCCAAGCACAATAGTTACACTCTATATGACTTGTTAGAATGGAAAATTATTGCAATAAACATGGAAGTACAAAGAGAAGTAAGGATAGAAACTTTATCACTAAACCTCACCATACATCACTCCACACACTTAGACAAGATGTTTGTGAGCTCAAATCAAGATTAAATATATTATTCAAAGTAAAATTATAACATCAAACTAGTAAGGCCTCACTATACATGGTATGGAATTAGATACAAGAGTGAAAATGGCTAGTACTTATAGAATGTGAGAGAGGAGAGAGAAGAATAAATCTTAAGATTCAATAAAATAAGTGTCAAGCTGAGAGAGAGAGAGAGAGAGAGAGAGAGAGATCTATGTTTTTAGGAGAATTGATTATGGAAGAGACCATGCAAGGTCTCTTTGGGAAATGTCCCTTAGAAGCATCAAACTCCCCAAACTTGGTGTAGAGGTCTCTCAGCTACCTTCTTGGAAACTACCTTCATCATTTGGTCCTTATTGAGCACTCTGAGGTAGACTAGGAACAAATGGAATCATTAAAATATGAAGGGGGGTTATAAATAGGATATAACATGCATTATATATGTCCTTAAACATCAATATTATTCTATACAAGTGTTCTCATTGTCTGTAAACATAATTACCCTTCTTTCACTCATCCTTCACATTATCACCAAAATGGTCTTCAATTTTATAATCCAACCCATCAAGGGGGTTTTGTTACACCTATAAAGATTCCTCATGTCCTTATATCAATCAATAAGATCTTTAAAATCTTCCCAATTAAAGTTATCACCTTCTCACCTTGTGATCACCTTCCATTCATTATGCCAATTTAGACTACCTGAAGTGAAGGTTCTTGAATAGGTACTTGTGTGTTCTTTTGAAGTAATAAATGAACATGAGTAGTTATATTAGGTCTCATTATATATCAAAAATCGGTCCTCATCATTTAAAACCTTTATATACCTATAAAACTTCAATAAATGTCAAGAAACTAGTTTGGTACCCTATATGTACAAATAGGGTAAAAGCCAATGTTGTCACCAAATCTCATACCCTAGAAGAGGGTGTTCAAGCCTCTTCCAGGTTTGGGAAACATGGTAACACTTCCAAGTATTTGGGTATACCTATAATGTAAGTGATACTCTACATTTAAAGGCTATCCCCCTGAATGTATCTTAAAAATCTCACACCTAGTTAACCAATTGCTCATGGGGAAAGAGTTAGAAGTTGCATGAAATGAACTTAATCTAAGGGGGTGATGCAAAGTGATTATTCTCTATCCTTTCTTCCCTTATCCTTTCATTTTTTTGTAATATTTCATATTTTAACAAGTCATATGAAGTGTTTTTAATTATATAAGCTTGTATTTTAAGTGTACAATGAGCCTTAGTACCTGTGACTAGCCTCTAGTTCACTTACCTTGGATAGCTCTCATGCATCTCATCTCCATATTGAAATACTCATGTTAGAATCCAAGCTAGAAGATTGCCACCTAAAATGTTTATGAACTAGATATCATATGAACTAGATATCATAGCTGAAAATAATCTCATCCAAGCTAGAAGATTGCCACCTAAAATGTTTATGCCTCTATTGTCACATGATTTTGTCAACACTCCTTATGGGGATTAAAATCCTAATACTAATTCCAAGCCTAAATCTGATTTGAAGAAATCAGATAATGTAATGGACAAAGATGCATATATTCAATGGTTTGAAACTAGATTGGAAGAGTCAATATGCAAAAAGATGCCTATCAGAATCCTCACCCCTATCATAAATAATATGGAAGAAGAAGAGGCCAATGGAAGCCTAATCCCAATAGGCCTCTACTAATGCATACAATCCTAACTCTTCCACAAATGTAAGGGAGATGGTACCAATTCAAAGAAATTTGGTGCAGGGAGAAGATTAGTAGCAAGACTAATTCATGGATGCTAATCATAATGGAGAACAAGCTTTGGTAGATCAAGGAGTAGCTACTCCCCTCCTATCAAATGAGGATGAGGTAATGATTCAAGTTAATGAGGGCTGACAACCTCAATGAGATATCTTCACCAAATTGTTGGTTGAAGACACTTTTGTGCTAAATCAAAGATCCTCTATTGAAAAAAAAAACAAGTTCTAAGAGGAAGGATCTAGGAGGAAAAAGTAGCATACCCACATGCTCATCCAATCCTCTTAAAGGCAACAAGACATAGCTGTAAGTGTGATAGTTCCAAAAGCTTCTATATCTCCATCAAGTCAAAATATGGTAAAGTCTACTCCTATTCCTCAAGTTCCAAGTAATTATCTACTTACAAGATCCCAATATAAATTAAGTTTGGCTTCTTTAAACATTTTATATTCTTTAAAGAACACTAAAACATCCATTTCTATTTGGGATGTTTTTCATATGCCCGGTCAAAAATAATTGTTACAAAAGTAATTATCCACTATTCCTACTACCCTTCATCTTCAAATTAGATTAATAGTCATGTTATCCTTTAAAATTCTCTTAAAACTATTTTTAAACCATACCAAAACTAATAAACCTCCACCATTTTACCTCACTCTCATAGTGGGTGATAAATTGGTTCACAATTGCATAGTTGATAGTAGATCCTCTACCTCAGTCATGCCCAAAGTTGTCGCTAATAAGTTGTACTTGAAATATGAACCTCATAGTATAGGAGTGATATATCTAGATTGTACACCTACTAAGACCAAAGGAATGATAAAAAACTTGAAGGTTTTCTTTGATGATTATCCTAGCTTTCCTATCCTTCAAGATATAGTTGTTGCTGACATCCCAACTCACTTTGCAATCTTCCTATCAAGGGAATTCATAGAAAAGATAGGTGGCTATCTCTCAGCTAAATACTCTTTCTTGTATTTTATAATAAGGTACGAGGCTAAGGTGACAATTAGGACACAACCTCTTATAATTTTTCATATTGAATCTTACATTGAGACAAGTTCTAATTTGAACTGTGGTATTCGTGAAGAAAAGGATGCCATTCTAGATGATGGTACTTCCTCCAAGATTGAGAGCATTTTTGATCTATTTTTGTATGATATGTGAATGATCATTATGCATTATTTTAGAAAACTAGTCTTGAGACTTACATCATGCATGAGGAGCCATTTAAAGGAGTTGAGGTATGTGCCAAACATTCTCATGTTGTTGAGTGCAACTATATGATTCATGAGTATGATGATCATAGGTTGATGAATATAATTAAGCACTATAGCCAAAATAATGATGTTTTCATTCCTACTATTGATGAGGATTCTCTAGATGCTGACACTCATGAAGAAGAGGAGGATGACATATGAATAATATTTGAGGCCATATGTCAAGAATTTGGAAAGATTGGTAATATTCCTTCTTCTCCGAAGAAATGTATTTTTTATGTGTTTGTTAATGAAACTAATGAGTAGGCTCTTAGGTTTTCTATAAAGTCTGAAAATAAAGATCATGTTGTTAAGGAATATGGGCATCAATCTGCTATTCAAAAGCCTACAATTCTAGAGGGACCTAATGAGGTCAAGGCAGAAGTTGTTGTACCTAAAGGATAATTAGGAGATCTATTTGGTATTGATCCATATTCAAAGTGGTTGGATAATAAATAATAATAAATTTATACTCCCAAACATCAATTATATCTTATTTAATAAGATATAAAGGTTGAGGTAGTTGACATCATTCTTATTTTATAGTATGAGTAATGTAAATTGTTGTTCCCAAAATTTGTCACTCCTTTTTGGGACAACACATGAACTATTTTTGGTCCTACAAGCCAAAAATTTCTCTCTTCCTTTCTCAAAAATTGTTATGAGCCTTCAAATTTTCTATTTTTAAAATTTTTTCAGCTAAGGGACCCTATAGGCTCAATCTATGAACTTCGTAGGAAGAAACCTATGGACTCATTTCTATGGACTCCACTCAATTCTACAGACTCAAACCTATAGAATCTACAAGAAATAAATGGGTTCAACACTTAGCCATTTTTTCAATCAGGAAGTTCAAAGGGGTTTTCCAAGAGCTTGAAGGACAAGTGCCCTTGTGTAGGGCACTTAGGAGCCAAAATGGACCCTTGTAAATTTTTTGAAAGGCAACTGGGGAGGTCAGATAGCCCTTGTAGAGGGTGAAGTGAGATCTCCTTCGGGAAAAGAATAAGGTAAAGAACAGGGAATTCCTTCAAAAAAATTCCCACAGTAAAGTTGTTAAGGACCATTTCCTTCAGACTTTTGTCTAAAGGAAATAAGCTCGATTGAAAACATAAAGCCCACAAAAAATGCCCAACAAAAAAATATAAAGCAAAGGAAAGATTTCCTTCAGATAAATTATCTAAAGGAATTCCTTTGGACATTTTGTCTGAAGGAATTAAAGCCTGAAGGCCACCCAAAAGATCTTGAAGGATAGGTACCCTTGTGGGGGACACTCGACACTCAGAAAATGAACCATCTTTCAAGACCCCAAAGGGAAAGCTCCCTCTGGGAAAGATTAAACCTCAAAGTGCAGTGGAAGCCACCACGTGTCCCTTATAAAGTCAAAGTGGAAGCTGCCAAGTGTCATCTGCCAAGACACAGTTTCTAATAAGTTTCAAAGCTATGAAACATGCCATGTGTTTCTTTATAACTTAGCAGAAGCCACCAAGTGTCATCATCTTTGTGAATCTAAATGAGTCCTGAATGTTTCTTTTGTGTTTTTAAAGCTCAGTAGAAGCCACTAAGTGTCATCTTCTGTAAGACTCTCAAAAGGTATCTAAAGCTTATACAAGTTAAGTGGATGCTACTAGGTGTCCTCACTAGTTTTATAGTATAAAATGCCATGCGTCACTTGTTAAGATCAATGGAAAGTGGCCAAAGCAAACAAGAAAGCTGAAGGAATTGTCAAGGAAAGTGGCAGGCCCACAGATGTCAAAATTCATGGAAACAAAATAGTTATTGATATTTGAAGGCTTGAGCACAGGCTCAAATGCATTTAAAGGCCAAAACACCAAAGGGAAGAACTACTAATGGAAGAGTGTAAAGATCCAATAAGTTTAAGGATATAGCCCTAAGATCTCAAATGCCAAGAAAAGACAAAACCAAAAAGGGGAAAAGATAGCCCAAGGGCTCAAATTGCAATAAAAAGAGGGAAAGGGCAAAATATCTATGCAGTAGTTATTCTAGTAGGTGGAATAGTCCTCAAAATAGATATTTGAGCCCTTAAACATTGAAAGTGTGGCCTGTTGGTCTCCCTTGGAGTAAAGATAAAACGGATAGCTACACAGACATCAAAAAAGGACCAGATGATCCAAACCTAGGAGAAGACATTTGAGATGAATAAACATGCATTTAAAGGCCAAAACACCAAAGGGAAGAACTACTAATGGAAGAGCGTAAAGAGCCAATAGGTCTAAGGATATAGCCCTGAGATCTCAAATGCCAAGAAAAGATAAAACCAAAAAGGGGAAAAGATAGCCCAAGGGCTCAAATTGCAATAAAAGAGGGAAAGGCCAAAATATCTATGCAGTAGTTATTCTAGTAGGTGGAATAGTCCTCAAAATAGATATTTGAGCCCTTAAACATTGAAGGTGTGGCCTGTTGGTCTCCCTTGGAGTAAAGACAAAATGGATAGCTACGCAGACATCAGAAAAGGACCAGATGATCTAAACCTAGGAGAAGACATTTGAGATGAATAAACATGCCATAGTTAAGATAGTCACCCTATTCTAGTATAGCCCCCCCTAACAGAACTAAAAATGCATTCAAGGCATTAAATGCACAGCATGGGCCATTCCATGAAACAAAGCACCAAGTCTTTCTTAGCTTCTATACATTGTAATTTCTCTCATTATTCAAAGGGAGATCTCCCCGTTACTAGAAACAAAACTCTGCCCAAATTGAAAAGTGAATACTGAGACTTTGAGCTCAGATTATTGTTCATATTATTTTATCTGAATGAGAAATAAAGTTACTTGTAGACTTTGTGCTGTTATAGCTTATGCTATTTTAATAAATTGTTCTTATGTCTATTTCCTAAAAGTGTTCTTGTTTATTTGATCTAACAAGTAGAACTAGTGGAAATAATCAAGAAAGTGTCCTGAAGTCAGTTGTGGAAGACTTTGTGTTGTCTATAATTGTATTTAGTTTATTTGTTTATTTTCTATTTCTATGTAAAGGAACTTGGGATGACTTTGTGCCCTCATTGTTCTTCGTATCTCACTCTTTGGGTAGCTGAAGCAGAGACTTTGTGCTACACTTCATTCTACTAGTTACTACACCCTGTTACTAATCACTTGTCATTGCTTGAAAGAACTCTTGCTATTTCCTATAAGACCACTTCTGAAAGAAGAGAAGTGCCTTTAGTGTCTTCATCAAGATTTTTCCTTTGTTTTTTAGCATCATCTCTAAAAAAAGAGAGATGGATGGTGTTACCCTACCCCTGAGTGTTATTGTCTGCATATATTTATAGTATATAGCCCCTTCATACTTATAGGGAACCTCCCCTTGATGAGAGGAGAGATTTGTCCCCTTTGGATGTGGTAAACCTACAACTTTGGATGACCAATATCCCTTATTGTGGATGATCAGACCTATTTTTCTCATCAGTATGCTGGTCGACAAAATATTCACCCAACAATTTTTTGGTGACTCTTTAAGGGAAATATGGCAGCTTTCATTGCACTTTTGAGACACTATAAGGCACTACTATAGACTGGTTCTACCATTTACAAGCTCAGTTAGTGACTGATTAGGACACTCTTAAAGCTAAATTTCAAGCCAGGTTCAAGCCTGTAGAAGATGCACATGCCTTGCTGGCCTAACTCACATAAATGAAGGAGCCCCATGAACATATGAGGGACTTCATTTCCAAGTTTGACAAGCTAAGGAATAGGATTCACATGATTGCCTAGCTAACACATGAGATCTCAAGTGTTTCCTCATCAACTCACAGTTGCCTGAAGTGAGTTTTTTGTTGAGACGGGATAGACACATAAACCTTGCTATTGCTCAAGACTTGGCTACTGAGGTAGAAGATGACCTTATCTTGACATGAAATATAAGGAGAGACCCTAATAAAGGTAAATCTTCTTCATCTTTTGAATACTCACCTATAGTCACCACTGACCCAATGATGTAAAAGCTAGAAAATGAACTGCTAAACTTGAAAAGACAAATGGCACAAGGTATGTCTACTTCCCCTAATCAGGATATGCTAAGGAGGACATTTTAGAATCAAGCATACTAAGGCAATGCTACTAGGAATCAAGGGTAGCGAAATCATCTTCCTCCCCCATAGAAGACCCTTGCCCTTAAAGCACCCCCAACCAACTCAGCAATTGGATATCTGTAAACTAAAGATGATTTCTCTTTCCAACCTGAGTTTGATCAAGAAAATGATGTTGATCTCTTCACAAAGGATCAAGAAGAGTTAGATGTTGACTCCCACATTGGTTTCCTAAATTACCAGGATGAACCTAGAAGTAAAGGTGAAGTAGTCGAGGGATCATATGTATTATTTGCCTAGTCCAAGAATCAGTCAGCCCAACAAGCTCATAAAGAAAAAATAGAGGAGCAAACTCAACCAGCAATTTCAATTGCTAAGCATGGAACCACTATGCCTTTCCAGCCAAAGGACCCAGTGGTTTCTAAAAAAGTAAGTACCCCAAACATTTTTTCACCTTCAACTTCAAATTCGTAGGCTAGTCTTCCCACTCCCAAAAACCAAAAGGATGAATGCCCATCCTTTCTTCCTAGTCCATTTCAGTCATTTGACATAATTGACCATGTCAAGAAAACCAAAATTCAAATGATTGAATTTGAATTCTTATAAGCCAACCCTGAGTAGTTGGATAGGTTGGTGGAGTGTGTGAAGAATACAACCATCCTTGTAGAACAAGAGATTAAAAAGGTAACTCATGATCCCCTAAGGAACATGCCCATCCCAAACAATCTTGTCATTACTCTTCCTGTTGCCCCTGAGAAAGTAGATCCTTTCTATGTTTCCCTATTGATAAATGGTCACAAGCTGAGCAATTACATCATTGATTTTGATGCATTTGATAACATCATGCCTACCAAAGTGGCAGAATCCCTTGGTCTTACACTGACCAAGACATTTGGGAGATGCTTCTCCATGGAGAACAAACAAGTGCCACTATTGGGGTAGATCAAGGATGCCTAATTTGTGTTTGCAACATTCCCAGAAAAGAGAATCAAGATGATAGTCTTGGTGGCTAATGTCCCAGCCTCATATGGCATTCTACTAGGATGAAATTTCTACAAGCATGTGGGCAGTGAGTTGAGCATGCACTTATCTGAAGCAAGGATCCCTATCAAAGACGTCATGAAGAGGTTGCTCCCTAAAAAGGAGGCAAAATATGTTGTCACTCAGACATCATCACCTGAAGGTTAAATTCTATTTTAGTCTTTAGGCAGGGGTAATTACTTCTTATCCACTAAGGAAGTTCATGTTTCAGTAGATGAAAATCCTATAGGTGGTGATCCAAATATTGATTCAAGAAAAACATTAGAAGAATTGGTAGGGTGTAGTATAGATGAAAAAGGATCTTCCCTCTATAATGAATAAAAATCTGATAGAAGATCAGTTTTTGATGATGTTTAGATCCAAGAATTTGATGGCAGCAATTCCTCTACTGATGCTGGAGTTGGGATGGTGTTGATATCTCCTCAAGGAGATATTCTTCCTCTTTCACACAAGTTATAGTTCAGCAACACCAACAACACTATTGAGTATGAATCTCTATTACTCGAGTTGAAGGCTACTTAAGACAAAGTTGTCAAACTCCTTCATGCTAAAGGAGATGTTGAACTGATGGTTTATCAAGAGTTTGATGTTGACAATCAAATAATGTGTTGGACTAAACCAGAAGAACAACAAGCTATGGTAGTGGGCCATACTATTGTGTGCCAAAGTTAGGAAGAGGAACTCTTCACTGAGAGAGTAAAGATTTATGGTTTTTAGATCAGAGACCATGTCTTGCCATGGTGCAAGGAAAGAGAACCAAAAGTAATGCATAGGAAATGTGATTCTTGGTGGAGAGTTCCATTCACCTGTCACTAATTCTAGGAAAAAAATGGTTTCCTACTGGTTTATCAAGATGGAATGCCATTTTCATTATCTCATAATGGGCAGCATCTGAATCACTTCAATTCTTGAAGTATCAAATAAGTTCACCTGTACATATGTATATTTGTATAGTCTTTAATTCTATTTTGTGTTGTTTGTTTTCATTTTTGGAGCCTTTATTTTTGGTTAGCATGAATCCATAGCCCAATGACACACTTAAAGACACTGGAGATTTTGGTTTCTACTCCCCTCAGTTGTTCCAAAATTTCAAATGAAGTTCCCCAACTGGAGCTAGCTATTATTCCCAAAATCTATTACTCCTTTTTGGGACAACACATGAACTATTTTTTGGTCTTACAAGCCAAAAATTCTCTTTTCCCTTCTTATACATTTGTCATGAGCATTCAATTTCTCTATTTTTTAAAACTTTTCAGCAAAGGGACCCTACAAGCAGGATTCTATGGACTCCATAGGCTTAAATCTATGGACTCTATAAGTTCATTTTTATGGACTCTGCAGGAAGAAATCTACAGACTCCCCTAGTTCTATGGACTCAAACTACAGTCTCTGTAGGTGGAACTACGGACTTCATAGATAGGTTTCTATGGACTCCACAAGCTAGATTTCTATAGACTCTTTTAAGGTTAGAGAAAACTATGGACTCTACAGGAAGGTTCATTTCTACAAACTCATATCTACAGACTCTATAGGAAGAAATCTACAAACTCAATTTCTACGAACTTCAAGCATTGAAATATATGGACTCTACAAACTTATTTTCTATGAACTTCACCAATTCTATGGACCCAAAACTATGGACTCTGCAGGCTAGTTTCTCACTTCTATAGACTCCACCAGATCTACAAACTCATTTCTACAGACTCTACAGGTTGGTTTCTACAGACTCTATAGGAAAGAAATAAGTTCAACACTTAGCCATTTTTTTAATTAAGAAGTTTAAAATAAGGTCTTCTAAGAGCCTGAAGGATAAGTGCCTTGTAGAGGGAAATTAGGAGCCAAAATAAACCCTTGCAACTTTTCTGAAAGGCAACCTTGGAGGTCAAAGAGCCTTGCAGAGGGCAGAGTGAGATCTCCTTCGAGAAAAGAATAAGGTAAAGAACAGGGAATTCCTTTGAAAAGTTTCCCAAAAAAAAATTTTTAAGGACCATTTCCTTTAGACAAAAAGTCTAAAGGAATTCCTTCAGAATTTTGTTTGAAGAAAATAAGCCCGACCGAAAACATAAAGCCCACGAAAGAAAGCTCAACGGAAAGCATAAGCAAGCAGGAAGAAAAGATAAAGGGAAGGAACATTTCCTTCAGACAAAGTGTCTAAAGGAATTCCTTCAAACATTTTGTCTAAAGGAAAATAAATAATGAAGGCCACCCAAATAAATAAAAGCCTGAAGGCCATTCGAAGACCACCCAAAGGGCAGATACCCTTGTGGGGGGCTCTCCATGACACAAAGTGGACCATTTCTCAGGACCCCAAAGGGTAAGTCCCCTCTAAGAAGGATCAAACAACAAATTCGAAGGAATTGTTAAGGAAAGTGATAGGCCCACAGATGTCAAAGTTGAACATCATGAACTAGCCATTGAGATCCAAAAGTCTGGTGACATCCTCGCAGCCATCAAATTTAGGGCAACCACTAGCCGTGGGCTTTCAAGTGATGATGGCCCTTAGATGTCAATTCATGGTAATGAAATAGTTGTTGATCCTTGTAGATTTAAGCATAGATCCTTATGCATTTAAAGGCCTTAAGACCCAGGCTAAAAGGAAGAACTACTAAGAAAAGGAGTGTAAAGAGCCAGTAAAGCTGGGAACATAACCTTGAGAGCTTAAATTCTAGGAAGAGACAAAGCTAGAAAAGACAAAAGTAGAAAGAGGGAAAAGCCTAAAATATCTACATAAAAGTAATTTTAGTAGGTAGAATAATCCACTAAGTAGATATTTTGGCTTGTAAACATTGAAGGCACCACCTGTTTGTCTCCCTTAGAGTAAAGGCAAAGTGGACAACTACACAGATGTCAGAGGGGATAGACCACATGATCTAGACTCAGGAAGAGACATATTAGATGAATGGACACACCATAGTTAAGGCAATGCACTATTCTAGGCATGGTCCCTCTAAATAGAACTGAAGGTGCATTAAAGGCATTGACTGCAGCATGGGCCATCCCATGTAAAAGAGTGTCAGGCCTTGCTTAGTGGCTATACATTGTAAATTATCTCATTATGCAAAGGGAGATCTTCCCAATATAGAAGAAAAACTCTATCCAAATTGAAAGGTGAATATTGAGACTTTGAGCTCAGATTGTTGTTCATATCATTTTATCTGAATGAGAAAGCAAGTTGTTTATAGACTTTGTGCTGTTATAGCTTGTATCATTTTAGGAGATTATTCTTATATCTATCTTCTGAATGTGTTCTTATTTATTTAATTTGGCAAGTAGAACTAGTGAAAGTAATCAAGAAGGTGTCCTAAAGCCAACTATGGAGAGACTTTGTGCCCCCACAATTAACTTTAGTGTGTTTTCTTTCTACTCCTATGTAAAGGATCTTAGGATGATTTTGTGCCCTCATTATCCTTCGTATTTCACTCTTGGGCAGTCGAGGTGGAGACTTTGTGTTACATCTTAGTCTGTTGGTTACTATGCCTTTGGTTACCAGTTACTTGTCACTACCTAAAATAACTCCTATTGTTCCTTGTAAGAATACTTCTAAAAGAAGAGAAGTGCCTTCAGTGTTTTCACCAAGATTTTATCCTTTATTTGTGAACATCATCTCTAAAAAAAGAGAGATGGATGGTGTATCCTACCCCTAAGTGTTATTTTCTACATATATATAGTATATAGCTCCTACATATTTATAGGGAACCTCCCCTTGATGAGAGGAGAGATTTGTCCACCTTTGATGTAGTAAACTTGCACACTAGATTGACCAATCTCCCTTAATATGGATGATAAGACCTATTTTGCTCAATTAGACAACTGACTGACAAAATATTCACCCAACAGTTTTTTGGTGACACTATAAGGGACACATGGTAGCTTTTGCTTCACTTTGAGGTTTGATCTTTTGTCACCAAAAAAATTGTTGGGTGAATATTTTGTCACCAGCGTACTGATGAGCAAAATAGGTCTGATCATCCATAGCAAGGGAGATTGGTCATCCAAAGTTGCAAGTTTACCACATCCAAAGGGGACAAATCTCTCCTCTCATCAAGGGGAGGTTCCCTATAAGTATGAAGGGGCTATATACTATAAATATATGTAGAAAATAACACTCAAGGGTAGGGTAACACCATCCATCTCTCTTTTTTTAGAGATGATGCTCACAGACAAAGGATAAATCTTAGTGAAGACACTGAAGGCACTTCTCTTCTTTCAGAAGTGGTCTTAAGGGAAACAAAAAGAGTTCTTTTAGGCAATGACAAGTGACTGGTAACAGGGTGTAGTAACTAGTAGAATGAAGTGTAGCACAAAGTCTCCACTTCAACTGCCCAAAGAGTGAGATATGAAGAACAGTGAGGGCACAAATTCATCCCAAGGTCCTTTACATAGAAATAGAAAATAAACAAACTAACTAAAGATAATTGCAGATAGCACAAAGTCTTCCACAACTGACATCAAGACACCTTCCTGATTACTTCCACTAGTTTTACTTGTTAGATCAAATAAATAAGAATGCTCTTAGGAAATAGACATAAGAACAATTTCCTAAAATAGCACAAGCTATAACAACACAAAGTCTACAAGTAACTTGCTTTCTCATTTAGATAAAATAATATGAACAACAATCTGAGCTCAAAGTCTCAATATTCACTTTTCAATTTAGGTAGATTTTTGCTTCTGGTAATGGGTACTTTGCATAATGAGAGAAATTACAATGTATAGTAGCCAAGAAAGACTTGGCACTTTGTTTCATGGAGTGGCCCATGCTGTGCATTCAATGCCTTGAATGCATTTTTAGTTCTGTCAGGGGGGCATGCTGGAACAAGGTAGCTATCTTAACTATGGCATGTTGATTCATCTCAAATGTCTTCTCTTGGGTCTGGATCATTTAGTCCTTTTATAATGTCTGCACAGCTATCCATTTCATATTTACTCCAAGAGAGACCAATAGGCTATGCCTTCAATGTTTAAGGGCTCAAATATCTATTTTGAGGACTGTTCCACCTACTAAAATAACTACTGCATAGATATTTTGGCCTTTCCCTCTTTCTACTATGATTTGAGCCCTCAGGATATCTTTTCCCCTTTTTGGTTTTGTCTTTTCCTAGCATTTAAGCTCTCAGGGCTATATCCTCAGACTTTCTATCTCTTTATGCTCTTCCATCAATGGTTCTTCCCTTTGGTGTTTTGGCCTTTGAATGCATTTGAGCCCATGCTCAAGCCTTCAAAGATCAACAGCTATTTTATTGCCATGAATTCTGATGTCTGTGGGCTTGTCACTTAACAATTCCTTCGGCTTTCTTGTTTGCTTTGGTTGCTTTTCACTAATCTTAAAAAGTGACACGTGGCATTTTCCACTATGAAATTGGTGAGGACACCTAGCAGCATCTGCTTAACTTATAGAAGCTTTAGATACCTTTTTAGAGTCATACAGAAGATGACACTTAGTGGCTTTTGCTGAGCTTTAGAAACACAATAGAAACATTCAAGACTCATTTAGATTCACATAGATGATGACACTTGGTGGCTTTTTCTCAGTGATAACAGAACATGTGGCACATTCTATAGCTTTGAAACTTATTAGAAATTATTTCCCAGTAGACAACACTTGGCAGCTTCTGCTTCGACTTTATAAGGGACACGTGGCAGCTTCTGCTACACTTTGAGGTTTGATCTTTCTCAAAGGGAACTTTCCCTTTGGGGTCTTGAAAGATGGTTCATTTTCTAAGTGTTGAGTGTCCCCCATGAGGGTACCTACCCTTCAAGATATTTTAAGTGGCCTTCAGGCTTTAATTCCTTCAAATAAAATGTCTTAAGGAATTCCTTCAGACAATTTGTCTGAAGGAAATATTTCCTTTGCTTTGTCTTTTTTTGTCAGGCACTTTTTTGTGGGCTTTATGTTTTTATTCAGGCTTATTTCCTTCAAAAAAAATTCTGAAGGAATTCCATCAGACTTTTTGTCTGAAGGAAATGGTCCTTAACAACTTTGCCATGGGAACTTTTCCAAAGGAATTCCCTATTCTTTACCTTATTTTTTTCCCAAAGGAGATCTTCCTCTACCCTCCATAAGGGTTGTCTAACTTCCCTAATTGCCTTTATAAAAGTTGTAAGAGTCCATTTTGGCTCCTAAGTTCCCTTCACAAGGACACTTGTCCTTCAGGCTCTTGGAAGACCCCTTTGAACTTCCTGATTGAAAAAATGGCTAAGTGTTGAACCTATTTCTTTCCTATAGAGTCCATAGATTTGAGTCTATAAAACTAAGGGGAGTCTGTAGAAATGAGTCTGTAGGTTTCTTCCTGTGAAGTCCATAGATTTGAGCCTGTAGGGTCTCTTAGCTAAAAAATTTTGAAAAATAGAGAATTTGAAGGCTCATAACAATTTTTGAGAAGGGAAGAGAGAAAGTTTTGGCTTGTAGGACCAAAAATAGTTCATGTGTTGTCCCAAAAAGGAGTGACAAATTTTGGGAACAATAGCTGGCTCTAGTTGGGGAACTTCCCTTAGTTGAAAACTTGGAATAGTTGAAGGGAATAGAAAGCAGAATCTCTAGTGCCTTGAAGTATGCCATTGGGCTATGGAGTCATGCTAGCCAAAAAGAAAGACACCAAAAATGAAAATAAAAAGCACAAAATAGAACAAAAGACTATACAAATATACATATGTACAGGTGAACTTATCTAATACTTCAAGAATTGAAGTGATTTAGATGCTGCCCATTGTGAGATAATGAAAATGATGTTCCATCCTGATAAACCAATAGGAAACCATTTTTCCCTAGAATTAGTGATAGGTGAATGGAACTCTCCACCAAGAATCACATTTTTTGTGCACTCCTTTTGGTTCTCTCTTCTTGTGCCATGGCAAGACATGGTCTCTAATCTAAAAACCATAAATCTTTGCTCTCTTAGTGAAGAGTTTCTCTTCCTAACTTTGACACATAGCAGTATGGCCCACTACCACAGCTTGTTCTCCTAGTTTAATCCAGTGCATGATTTGATTGTTAGCATCAAACACCTGACAAACCACTGGCTCGACATCTCCTTTGGCATGAAAGAGTATGACACCTTTGTCTTGAGAAGATTTCAACCCAAGTAATAGAGATTAATACTTGATAGTGTTGTTGGAGTTGCTAAACTACAACTCATGTGAAGGAGGAAGAATATCCCTTTGAGGAGATATCAACACCATAGTAGCTCCAAAATTGGTAGAGGAATTACTGCCATCAAATTCCTAGATCCAAACATCATCAGAAACTAATCTTCTATCAAATTTTTATTCATTCCAGAGGGAAGATCCTTTTTCATTTGTACTACACCCTAGTAATTATTTTGATGTTTCGCTTGAATCAATCTTTGGATCACCACCTAAAAGACTTTCATCAGTTGAAACATGATCATCCTCTATGGATAAGAAGTAATTACCCTTGCCTGAAGACTCAAATAGAATCTAAGCTTCAGGTGCTGATGTCTAAGTGACAACACATTTTGCCTCCTTTTCAGGGAGTAACCTCTTCATGATGCCTTTGATAGGGATCCTTGCCTCAGACAGTTCCATGCTTAACTCTCCTCCCACATCCTTACAAAAATTTCATCCCAACAAAATGCCATATGAGGTTGGGAAGTCAGCCACCAGGATTGTCATCTTGATTCTCTTTTTTGGTAATGTTGTTAATGCAAATTGGGCATCCTTAACCTACCCTAGCAGCGACACTTATTTATTCTCCATGGAGAAGAATCTCCCAAATGTCTTGGTCAGTGTGAGACCAAGAGACTCTACCACTTTGGCAGGCATGACATTATCAGATGCACTGGAATTAATGATGCAATTGCTCTGTTTGTTACCATTTATCAATTGGGAAACATAGAAGGCTCTATTTTCCTAGGTGCAGTAGGAGGAGTAATGACAAGATTGTTTGGGATGAGCATTTTCCTTGGGGGATCATGAGTTACCTTTCTAATCTCTTGTCCTACAAGGATGGTTGTATTCTTCACACATTGCACCAACCTATCCAACTGCTCAAGGTTGGCTTGTAGGAATTCAAATTCAATCATTTGAATTTTGGTTTTCTTGACATGGTCAATTATGTCAAATGACTAAAATAGACTTGGAAGAGAGGATGGGAGTTCATCCTTTTGGTTTTTGGGAGGGGGAGGACTGACCTACAAATTTGAAGTTGAAGGTGTAGAAATTTTTGTGGTACTTACTTTTTTAACAACCACAGGGTCCTTTGGCTGGAAAGGCAGAGTGGTTCCACACTTAGCAATTGAAATTTGTGGTTGAGGTCACTCCTCTATCTTTTCTTTATCATCTTGCTGGGATGACTAGTTCTTGGATGAGGTGAACACTATGTATGATCCCTCATCTACTTTACCTTCACTTTTGGATTCATCTTGATAATTTGGGAAACCAATGTTGGAGTTACTAGCTAATTCTTCTTCTTCCTTAGTGAAGAGATTAGCATCATTTTCTTGATCAAACTTAGGTTGGAAAGAGAAATCATGTTCAGTTTCTAGATATCCAACTACCGAGTTAGTTGGGGGCACTTCAAGGGCATGGTTCCTCTATGGGGGAGGAAGATGATTTGGCTGCCCTTGATTCTTGGTAGCATTGCCTTAGTATGCCTGATTCTGAAATGTCCCCCTTGGCATATCCCAATAAGGAGGAGTAGACATACCTTGGGCCACTTGTCTTTTTAAGCCTAATAATTCATTTTCTATCTTTTACACCATTTGATCAGTGGTGCCTATAGATGAATTCTCAGAAGATGAAGAGGATTTACCTCTATTTGGGTCTCTCCTTACCTTCCCTGCTAAGATAAGGTCATCTTCTACCTCAGTATCCAAGTCCTGAGCAGCCTCAAGGTTTATGTGGCTAGCACGTCTTAGTAAAAAACTCACTTTAGGTAGTTGTGAGTTGATGAAGAAGCATTTGAGGTTTTTAGGTGTTGGTTGAGAAATTACAAGAATTTAATTTCTCGGCTTGTCAAACTTTTCTATGAAATCCCTCATGGGCTCATGAGGCTCCTTCTTCATCTATGTGAGCTAGGCCAGCAAAGCATGTGCATCTTCTACAGGCTTGAACCTTGCTTTGAATTTGGCTTTAAGTGTGTCTCAGTCAATCACTGATCTAGCTTACAGATGGTAGAACCAGTCTATAGTAGCACCTTGTAGTATTTCCATGAAAATCCTGACTGCAACGTCCTCAAATTTCACTCTTATTATGCCACAGGCTATGCTGAAGGTTACAATGTGTTTGTCAGGGTGAACTCTCCCATCACCAAAGAATTTGGGGAAAATTTTCCTTGAACTATGTGGGAGCTCATGTAGGGGTGGAGCAAGGTTTAGTGGACCAAATGAGTTACCCTAGGGGCCTTGAACTACCATGATATGATTATGGAAAAGGGGGATAACAAATCTAGGTGGCGTATGTATGGGAAATGCTCTGCTAATAGTAAAAAAAAGTAGCTCTACCTTGTGTTGGTGACCTGGTATGGGTAGGAGGAACACTTCTAGTTTGTTGAAGGTGAGGTTATGGAGGAAACAAATCAAAATTTCTCTGCTAAACCAACTCAAAAATAGGGTCAAAAACACCTTGAGATTTCTGCCTTTTTATCTAACATGAAGCTACCAGATTGTAGGATTAAAATGAGAAAGAACTAGTCTTACTTTAGCTTGAAGCTTGAGACTTCAAAGTATTGTTCTTCCTTAGTGGATCTAGTTTGTAGCCCAGATTATATAATGGGAATAGATAAGGCTATAATGATAATAGGTAAGACCTAGATGAGAGTCATAAGAGTATACAATGGATAAGGATAGGAGTTACTTGTTTGAATCCTCAGCAGAGTCAATAAAAAACTATTACATGAAGCTGGGAGGAAAAATTAATAATGGGAAAGCACTGGAGCAGCTCATTCTTCCTTAGTGGGATAAATGGACAAGTTTATAATGATAATAGGTAAGACATAGGTGATGTTTCAATCTAAAGCTTGAGGCTTCAAATTGCACAAAATTACTATGTCCCCAATGGAGTCTCCAAAAAACTGTTGGGTGAATATTTTGTCACCAGCGTACCGATGAGCAAAATAGGTTTGATCATCCACAGCAATGGAGATTGGTCATCCAAAGTTGTAAGTTTACCACATCTAAAGGGGACAAACCTCTCCTCTTATCAAGGGGAAGTTCCCTATAAGTATGAAGGGGCTATATACTATAAATATATGCATAAAATAACACTCAGTGGTAGGCTAACACTATCCATCTCTCTTTTTTCAGAGATGATACTAATAGACAAAGGAGAAATCTTGTTAAGGACACTAAAGGCACTTCTCTTCTTTCAAAAGTGGTCTTACAGGAAATAGCAAGAGTTCTTTCAGGCAATGACATGTGATTGGTAACAGGGTGCAGTAACTAGCAAAATGAAGTGTAGCACAAAGTCTCCACTTTAGCTACCCAAAGAGTAAGATACGAAGAAAAATGAGGGCACAAAGTCATCCCAAGGTCCTTTACATAGAAAGATAAAATAAACAAACAAACTAAAGACAATTGCAGATAGCACAAAGTCTTCCACAACTGACTTTAGGACACCTTCCTAATTACTTCCACTAGTTCTACTTGTTATATCAAATAAACAAGAATGCTCCTAGAAAACAGACATAAGAATAATTTCCTAAAATAGCACAAGCTATAATAGCACAAAGTCTACAAGTAACTTGCTTTCTCATTCAGATAAAATAATATGAACAACAATGTGAGCTCAAAGTCTCAGTATTCACTTTTCAATTTGGGCAGAGTTTTGCTTCTAGTAACAGGGAGATCTTCCCAATACAGAAGCAAAATTGTACCTAAATTGAAAGGTGAATACTGAGACTTTGAGCTCATATTGTTGTTCATATCATTTTATCTGAATGAGAAAGTAAGTTGTTTGCAAACTTTGTACTGTTATAGCTTGTATCATTTTAGGATATTGTTCTTATGTCTATCTTCTAAATGTGTTCTTATTTATTTAATTTGGCAAGCAGAACTAGTGAAAGTAATCAAGAAGGTGTCCTAAAGCTAACTGTGGAGAGACTTTGTGCCCCCATAATTGCCTTTAGTGTGTTTTCTTTCTACTCCTATGTAAAGGATCTCGGGATGACTTTGTGCCCTCATTATCCTTCATATTATGTTCCTGTGTAAAGGATCTTGGGATGAATTTGTGCCCTCATTATCCTTTGTATTTCACTCTTGGGTAGTCAAGGTTAAGACATTGTGCTACATTTTAGTCTACTAGTTCCTACACCTTTGGTTACTAGTTACTTGTCACTACCTGAAATAACTCCTATTATTCCCTGCAAGAACACTTCTGAAAGAAGAGAAGCGCCTTCAGTGTTTTCACCAAGATTTTCTCCTTTATTTGTGAACATCATCTATGAAAGAAGAGAGATGGATGGTGTATCCTACCCTTGAGTGTTATTTTCTACATATATTTATATTATATAGCTCCTGCATACTTATAGGGAACCTCCCCTTGATGAGAGGAGAGATTTGTCCCTTGTTGATGTAGTAAACCTACACATCCAGCTGACCAATCTCCCTATGTTGTGGTTGAAGAGACCTATTTTTTTCACCAGTTAGTTGGTCGACAAAATATTCACCCAACATATATCAAATATGGAAATGATCAAGAGGATTATAGCTCCAACAAAGGACCTTAGAGATAAATAAATATAATTCATGATGGTCTTAGATAGTTCACTTATATACCTAAGAAAATTCAAAGGTTATAAGCTTATTTATCACCTACATATATAAGTGATTAGTGATGATCATGATCCTCATGCTAGGATACCTTCATGGAGTGATAAAGATGTCAAGGGAACCATTTTTTACCCTAGTTAAGCTATAATCAGATTTTTCACCTTAGGATGAGGTTTTGTAAATATTTTATGTAGTGTGTGTTTCCTTCCTTGTGTGTGTTGTGTCCCATATGTGCTCATGAAGAACAAATGTGTTTTTGTTTGGTTTTTGTCTTTTTTATTTCTTATTATTTGTCTTTCCTTATGTTTTATGTGTTATTAAAGCCAATTAGTATGTCAAAGCTATTGTACATGTGACTCCATATCCTAATGGATAAGATTAGGTAACTAGTCATGGCATAGCAAGCATGCTACCCCTAGGAAATTGCCAAAAATGTTGACCATTTTTTCCCACAAGCCAAAATAATTCAACCCCTATAGTCAAAATCTTGTATAGTGTATTTTTATAATGTCATAAAGTATGTTGTAACTTAATTGATGTCATTTCATATGCCATTCTAGCTTTGGTCATAGTTTATATTGGTCCTTGTGTCATTTAGTGTCTTAAGGGTCATTATTTTTTAGTTATATATGCAAGTGGTAGGTTTTCATGGTGCTGAAGAGTTGCAAGAACAAGCCTAAAGAAGCCTAAGTTTACACTTAGGAAATATTTCAACTTTTGGCTAAGTGTTAGAACATTCAGAGTTCTCTCAAATAAATTGTTCCACAAATTATCTACAATAAAATTACAAGGCATAATTCCCTTAAAAAAATTGTTCCAGTTTATTTGGCTAAGTGTTAGAATTCTTTTGGGAAATTTGTTTTGGGTTTTTTATCTAAGTATATAGAATTGCTTCAGATATTTTGTCTGAAACAAAAATCTTGAAGGATCATTTTTTAAGGAAAGTCCAAGATAAAAGTTTTGAAGGGTATATTTTAGGGAAATTAGTCCAAAACAAAATATTGAAGGGTCATTTCTTTGATAAAGTGCCTTAAATGAAAATCCTAAAGGGTCATTTCTTTAACAAAATTATCCTGAGACAAAGTCCCAAAGGGTATTTATTTTAAGAAAGGGTCCAATACAAAAGTCCCAAATGGTCACAAATATCATTCAAAATTAAAAGCTTGCATCAAAAAGCTAGTCCAAATTCTTTCAAATAAATTATCTAGGACAATTTACCCATAGGCTCATTCTTTAACCATAAATCTTGAAGACATGAATTCTATCAACCATTTTTTCTACAATAAATTATCCAAGGTAAAATATAAGGTAGACTTAATTCTTTTGGGAAATTATTCCATGACAATTCTCTTAGACATTTTGTTTATTATAAAATAGCTACAAATAAATTCCTTTGAAGAAAGTGGCTGAGACATAAAGCTCACAACAAATGTCTAGCAAAAGGTCCAAAAGAAATAGCCTAGGAATTTATGATTCATAGATTGATGGTTGCACAGACATCATTGACATTCCTATGGACATCAATTGATAGGTGCATAAATGTTAAATTTAAGACATAAAAAATGACCATTAAAATTTGAATATCCTAGTGATTGTCATGAAGACATTAAATACATTCATTCAAACATCAAATATGGTTGTGTGAACATCATATTTGAGATCATGAAGTAGTTGTTTATTTTCCAATAATAGGCCTAGGTAAATCTAATGGTCCATGTTCATCCATATAGAAGATTCAATGACAAGTGTCAATTGATGAATGATGGATCGAGACAAATAAATTGCTCTCATTAAATCATGGATTCATGATCAACATGTGAACAAGTTAAAGAGTCATCGAACCCTGAGTGAAAATGCATATATGACAAGTGGCACAAGTACATGGGTCTTGGTAGAAGATCTATGGTTTGTAATCATTTGCATTAGGTATAATGATAAATAGAGATGAGTCAAATGATTAATGATCTAAGCCATTTTTCAATGCCCAATCAAATAAAGGTGAGCTCAGGTGACTTAGACAAAGGTTGATAAATAAATTTTTGATAGGTCAAGGTAAAGAAAAGGCATGGAGCTAAGTTTGAGGATGGCCCAATTTAGACCAAATCCAACATTTCAAAGGATTCCACAAATTTGAACACATAGACTTCAATGGTTTCATTTTTGGGACCAACTACATGAAAGGGACCCTTCTCTCCATTATTGCACACCATAGTGAACTAGTGAATAATGGTTCTTCTATAAATAGAGATCTTGAGCTATTATAAAGGAGTTCCAATCCATGTATGGTGAACCACTACTGGAATGATGTCATATTTTACCTTTGAAAATTAATTCAAATCTAATTTTGAGTTATTGAATAATTGTATGAGTGTGAAAGTGATGTATGGTGATGCAAAGTGATTATTCTCTATCTTTTTTTCCCTTATCCTTTCATATTTATGCAAGATTTACTATTCTAATAGGTCATATGAATTTTTTTCAAGTGTATGAGCCTATAATTTAAGTGTACAATGAATTTTAGTGCCTATAACTAGCCTATGGCTCATTTACCTTGGATAGCTCTCATGTATCTCATCTCTATATTAAAATGCTCATGCTAGAATCCATAAGACTTAAAAGTTAATTTGTGTGTCTTGTTTCTTAGTGAAAGAAAGTATGATGGTAATATGGAACACATCTAAATGTATCACCCCCTTAGATTAGGTTCATTTCATGAAAATTTTAACTCTTTTTCCCATGAGAAATTGGTTAAGTAGGTGTGATAATTTTAATATACATTCAGAGAGCTAGCCCTTAAATCTAGAGGTTTACTTCCATTATAGTTACACCCACATACCTGGTAGTGTTCCCATGTTTCCCAAATTTGGAAGAGGATTGAATGCCTTATTATAGGGTACAAGATTTGGTGACAATATCCAAATTGATGGGAAAGATCCTAGGTAAGTCTTCTACAAATCCAAATCATTTCCCTTCTAAAACTAGCCCTCTTGGATGCATTTATTTTCACCTTTTTCCTATTAGGTCATTATCAAGGGTTTTGGAGGGTTTTAAGTCATTCAGACCCTTAAGGATTATTCATAAAACTATGATGCTCAATCCTATAAAAAAATTCACTAAAACTTTTTTTAGTACCCTCTCTAACACATCCTAGCTCCTTAGACATCCATGTTAAGTATTTGTACATATATGAGCTTTTTAAGATGATTTCTTGAGTTCTTCACTACATTATGTGTACCCTTGTCATGTTATTGAATCAATAAATAACCCATTTATGATCTCCCCTATAGAATTAAGTCTCTAATTTACCTTATAACTCCCTTTAAATGTCCTCTAATTTATTTCAAGGCTCATCTGGTATTATAAATGGAATTGGACCCCCTTTAGTCATTAGGTCTAGTCAAGGCCTAGTAGGTCTGACTACACTTATGTGGGTTTATGCCACCATGTTTGGCCTATAACACCAAATAGGCCTCATATATTGTTGTTCATGTTTGACATAGATCCATAAATCTCCTTTCAAGGTTTCAATAGTCTCTAACTCACTTCCTTTCCCTTTAGTTACTCAACCTACAATTTTTTCCTCCTTGGGGGTGCCCTCTATCTAAGATAGAATAGAGGTAATTTCCCCTATTTTCTTAGGAAAAACATAAGTATGAGATTCTTATTCGATTTATGGGGATCCTATATATAAATTTATAGGGTTATACCACACTCTTATCATCTTTAAATACCATAAAACCTAGAGTAGACTTTTGTGTAATACGCATTATGTGTAGGGTTAGTATGTTGACTATAGGTGTACTTGAAAACTAACTCTTCCATTGTTTCCATGTGATGAGAGTCTCATGAAATGGTCATTATCATTTTTTAGGAATTTATGATCATGTTTGACACTTATTCTTCCTTGACAACTCAAAGTGCCCTTACCTTTTCTTGACTAGGCAAGAGTGGTTGACTGTGTACTATGTTTCCTTGCTTAGAAAGTGACATGCCTATAGGTTAATATATACATATTAGAACTTGTGTCTCATGTTATATTCTTACCTTGAAATCATAAATGCCACTTTAAAATAATTTGGGCTTACCTCATGCTTAAATATTTATGACAAGACTAGATTGTCACATGCTAATGTATTATCATCCTATAATTAATTATAGGTGACCATTCTTGAAGAAAAAAGAGGTCCTATATATGATTGATAATATTTGAAACCTATGCTAAATAGTCTAGGATATCTTTGAGGTATTTATAGGCATATGAAACTTGAAAATGTTTATGTTTTCATGTTTCCATCTATAGGTCCCTATCATGATCTTGTAGGTACCTACATTCAGATTGTAGGTACCTACATTCAGATTGTAGGTACCTACATTCATATTGTAAGTGACCTTTTTGAGAGCAAGGGTACACCTATAGATGATGGTATAGGTCAAGATACTATACCTCAAACCTCTTTTAATGTCCTTTGATCCACTAGTGGATTTTTCTCCTCAATAAGATTAGTTTCCATGAAAATACACTCATGTCATACCACCTTGAACTATGGGATCATTTGAAAGTTCAAAATACTATCAAAACCATTGAAAAAGTGTAGTGAAAGATTTCATGAGTTGGGAACCCTCTAACATTATAGTCCTTTGGTCTAAAAACCACTTGCCATGTCAACTCACTTCCTTTATTATTGGATCACCTCATGAAAAAATTAAAACCCATATAGAATTCATGTTACCCTATTATATGATAGCACCAAATGTGGATAAGGCCCTATTTCAGAGGAATTAAGGTAACAAGTCCCTAAACTTCACTTTATTCAATTGTGGATATGATTTGAGTCTACTTGCTACTCAATGGATTCACCATTGATGGTCATATAATTCCTCAACTTTATAACCTCTATTAAGGTCTCTAACATGCTCAAACTCCTCCATGCAACACATTCAAGCCTTTATGATATCCACATGTAGGTGCATATGCAAGATACAGGGTAGTGAATAGAGATGTGGACAATATGCATAGTGTATGGTTCTCCAACCAGTTATAAACATTCTCAAATTGTTTAAATGAATTCTTTACATGTTGAAAGAGTTTAAAAATATTTCAAATACTTAATTTTAGTGTGATTTGTCTCTTTTAGGGAACCTGTAGGTATACATTAGGTTGTAGGACTATGTATATAGGAGAACTAGTTGTCACAATTAATCCTATATCATTTGAGATCTCAACTTGATTCTTCATTATTCAAGAGTGTGTTTAACCTCTTGAAACTCTTCATTACACTTCCATTATTTTTCTCAAAGCTTTCATATACCTCATTCACCATGACTGTATGTGAGTACCTATAAGAAAGTCTAACAATGTTCCATATATGGCTGCACTTTCATTATGCTAGCCTTTGAGACTAAGATTAATAATTAAAATTGATTTTTATGAATTATGATAAGAATGAAACATCAATTTACCTTTTTTTGAAACCACTACAAGAATGAAAACCTTAATAGTCGATGAAACATGCATGCATCTCTATTAATGATCTCAACTTCCAAATTGAGATGTTTGGTTCATAAAATCACCTCCATGCATGAAATAAATGATGTAAATGATGAGATAATTATTTACACACCTTATATAATCACTTTAATTCATTGGTTTGTACGGACTAGCTTAGACAAGGAAAAAATATGTATGGTATGGGGATTAGCATGTAGAAAGGAATAACCAAATTCTTGGCATTGGTTCATAAATCATGTGAAACCAATATTTGAAATCCTTACATGAAATGTAATTTTACTATGTGTGATAACATCACTGAAAGGCATATGCCTTGAAATAAATCTTATTGGTCGTACCATGAGAAAACTTGCTAACCATTTATGCGTGCCTAATGGAGAAATAGAGAAGTGAATTTTTTTAAGCCATTTTTGAGTGTTTAAAATTTCAAAAAGTATTAGGATGATTTCATGTAATTTTAAGAGACACTATAGAATCTTGCCACACATGCCACACTCCTTTAAAAGTTGTATAACTACCAAAACCTCTTCTTTTCTAACTATTTTCTTGATCTAACTTAGGAGCATACACATTTTCAGATATAACTAACATTATTGAAAATAATATGACATATTTTATGTTGATTAAAAATTTATAACACTTATCTACCAAGGTAAATTGTACAATCTTCATTAATGGCTCAAATATGACCCTAAAATGACATGAAATGACTTCAGACTAGATTTGACTATGACCAAGGTTAATAACATATTAAATGACATCAAATAATACCATGGAACATAATATTTCATCTTATAATACCCTTACATCATGTTTTTAACTATAATGGGTTAACCTATGTTGACTTGTGGTTAAAATAGTCAACATTCTTAGCAATTTCCTAGGGGTCAAGCCAGCTATTCCAATGACCAATAGCCTATTCCCATCCATAATGATATGGATTCACCTATTCAAAATTTTTACACTCAATTTACCTTTGAAACCACACCAAATAATAAATGAAGACACACCAAAGGAAACACACATGTGTTCAACTAGAACATTTATGGAACACACACATAACTAAAATAGAGACACACCTCTAACCTAGTATTTATAAAACCTCACTCTTGATGTGAAAAAAAACTTACCATGCTTCAAGCATTATAAAATATGTATCTTCTTACATCTTTTCAAATCCATGAAAGCAACTTATCATGTGAAGTATGTTAATCATCAAACACTTGACTAGGGAGATGGTGAAATGACTTACCATCCCTTTATCTTCTCATGCTTGCAAGTGGAGTAATTTGGGATATCATGAATTCTTTCTCTTTCCTTCCAAATACCTTGTTTGGATCTGAAACTATCTTTATATCTATTTTATGTTCTTCAAACTATAGATTCAGAGATATGACAACTATCTCAACTTTGCTTTCTTTCTTGATAAAATGTACTTGATGTGTATGATCATCAAGTTCCTCTTCACCATGTTCCAAAAATTATAAATTTGGTTCTACCTTAGATTTATCTCTTTAATATTATTTAATCACAAACATATTTACCTTGACTTCATTAGGCCCCTCTAGAGTTGAAAGTTATTTAATAGTAGTAAGACACTTACTTTCATGTTTGGTGAGCTCTTCTCTTTCTTGCTCAGTAGGAAACTCATCCATATACTTTTTAGGCTCATTAGAAAATATATTATCAAATCCACACTTCTTCAAATAATTATTAGTCTTACCTTACTATTTAAATTCTTGACTTATGGCATTTAACCTTTGCCATAGGTCATATTTGTCCTCATTAATATCATCTTCAAGGGATAATTCATCAAGTGTAGGTATAATACATGGTTCTCTTCATCATGGTGCTCCATCATGATATTAAATATATCATCATCATATACATGTATCAATTAATTACCTTCAACATTTTGTGAGAAATAATGTTCAATACTCACCTCATATTATTCAAATGATCCCTCATGGATGATATATGTGTCAAGGTCAATCTATTCAAAGTAGGTGTAAGGATCATGTTCATAAGCATCTACACCATACTATATAAAAAAAAATAAAAAATTCCTTCAATATTATAATAAGAACCATCATCCACAATAGATTCTTCCTTCTCATTGATGACACAATTTAATTTGGAGTTTGCTTCTACATAGGGCTCAATGTGAAACCTTGTAGGTGGCTAGGTTTTTATGGTCACCTTTATTCCATATATTTTTATAAAGGCTAATAAGGACCAATCATTTGAGATTTATCATCCTATCTTAGCTATAAAATCTCTTGAAAGGAATATTGCAAAATTAGCAGGCAAGCCAACAATAATAATGTCTTAAAGGATGGGGAAATTAGGATAATCATGCAAAAAAACCTTCAACCCTTTGATCAATCCCACTAAATTTTTAGATGTAAAATCAATTTAAATCACTCCTTTACTATGTGTTTCATAATTTAGGTAAAATTTATTAGTTACAACCATAGGCATGACTGATGTGTTAGCTCCACTATAAACTATGTAATTGTGGACTAGTTTCTCTCCCATAATGAGAGTGAGGTAGAAAGGTGGAGGCTTCTCAGGTTTGGTAGATGGTTAAAAAATGTTATTAGGTGTATTAGTAAGAGATACATGACCATGAACATTGCTTTATGATGGATTAATAACATGGATAGTAGATAACCATTTTTATAAGAGCTCTTTTTGATTAGGCATGTGAAGGACATCCCAAAGAGATATAGATGCCTTGGCATTATTTAATCAATATGAAATGTTTATATTATAACTAATTACCTTTTTTGTGTCCTTAGAGGTAATAAAGTTCTTGGAACTTGAGGAATTGAATCACTTTGAATAGACCTTCCCACATTCTGTTTAGAGGAGGTGTAGGAGTATCAAGTACTACCATGCTTACAGTAATGTCTTGCTTCCTTGTAAGAAGATTAGATGAACTTTTAGGCACACTATTATCATCCCATAGATCCTTTCTCTTATCTCTTATATTATCTTCAATATAATTTCCTTGGTTAAGCACATAATTGTCTTCAACTAAGAAGTTCGTGAAGTTTTCTCCTTGAGGCTTCCAACCTTCACTTGCTTACATTAAGACTTCATCATCTATTGATAGTAGAGGAATGAATCCTCATTGAGCCACTAAATATTATTATCCACCTTAATTGACATCCATTAATTGGCCTTGTTTCCATTCTTCTCCTTGGATCAGATTATTATGCATTAATACCATTGATCTTATGTTATATGTGGAAGTACGATTGTATGCATTGTAGGCTTGCTGAAATTAGGCTGACCTTGACCTCTCACTTATCCATATTTTTTAGAATATTTATGATGATAGGGGTAAGTATTTTTATTCAAATCATTTTTCATTCTTTATTCCCTAATTTTATTTTTTCACCATTGATTTTTTACATCTTTATCCATGATATCATCAGCCTTCTTATGAGTAGTCTTTGGCTTGGCATTAACATAAGTAACTTGGGAAACGCTTGGGATATCAACAAGAATATTAGGTATCAAAGGCATAGACACTTTTGGAGGAAAATTTCCTACTTGAATGAGGTCATTCTTATCTCTAATGGCAATATCATATGCTTTAGGTAGAGTGAAACCACCCATGTATTGTATCATGATGGTAATATTAGTACCAATGGCTCTCAAGTATGTAAGAAACACAAAGCTAGCAGGTGGTTTCATGGTAGGAGGAAACCTATACCAATTATTTTGGAACCTCTCATTGAATTCATACATTATTTCCTTAAGGGATCTTTGGATCACATTGAGTTGGTAAATGAATGAAGTATGATCATTCTTATCCTCAAGTTATCCCATGATATAATGCAACCACTAGAAAAAGTCCTATACCAATAAAAAAAATTCCCTCTAAGGGACATGGAAAATAGTCTAATAAAATATTAACCTTAGTGACATTGTGAAAACTACATAAATTTAATATATCCCTAATGTGCTCACTAAGAGTGACATGGCCTTCACCTTTGCATGTAGGAACACTCTTTGTAGCATTAAGGGGAATTTCATCATAGGCATCAATATGAATTTCATTTTTAGTGTTAAACACTAGGAAGGCATGTTGCCTAGCCATGTTTTCTTTAAATTCTTCCTCACCTCCTTAGCTTTATTGGCTAGAAAAGTCTTATTGCTCTTAAAAAGTCAAAATAATCTAAGGATGTTGAACTTCAAGAGGAAATTTAAGTTGAAGAGGTGGATTAATAGGATTGAAAACTCCACTATAAGATGACCTAATAAGTAACATGAATTATGAGCACAAATATATGACAAAATAGTGGTCTATAACTATATTTTACCTTGAATTGAGTTATCAAATGTTGAGTAGCATATTGTATGTAGTTGATGTTGTCAAGACTAGAATTGACCTTGATAATTTATCTTTAAGACAATGGTCCCACTGGGCATGCCAAAACTATTATCACCAAATCTTATACCTTATAGGAGTTTATTTAATCATAATATAAAATTAGGGAAACTTAGGAATACCTATAGGCCTATGGGTTGGCTATAGTAGAGGTAGACCTCTATGTTTAAGGGCTAGCTCCCTGAATTTGCCTTTAAGTACTTACCACCTACACTAGCTAATTTCTTGTGGGAAAAGAGATAAAAGTCTACATGAAAATAAACTATCCTAAGGGGGTGATAAAACATAAATACATCCACAAGACCATCATACTTATTACACTAAAAAATAAAGCCTAAAACACTAGCTTCAAAGTCTAAAGATGTTTTAACATTAGTATTTTAATATAAAGGTGATATGTATGAGATAACTCAAGGTAAGTGGACCAAAGGCCAAATTAAAAATTATAAGGAAACTTTCACACTTGAACAAATCCAAACACACTATCTACACTCTATATGACTTGTTATAATGAGAACTTCTTGCACCAAACATAGAAGGACAAAGAGAAGTAAGGATAGAAAATTTATCACTAAACCTCACCATACATCACTCCACATAATTAGACAAGATGTTTATAAAATAAAATTAATATTTCATATATTATTCAAAGACAAAGTACAACATAAAACTTTTAGGACTTCACCATACATGGTTTAGAATTAGATACAAGAACTAAAATGACTAGTACTTATAGAATGTGAGAAAGGAGAGAGAAGAATGAAGCTCAAGAGTCACTCAAAAAAATTTCAGTCTGAGAGAGAGAGAGAGAGTTATGTTTGTATTAAAATTGAGTATTTAATATACCATGTAAGGTTTCTTAGGAAAAATGTCCCTCTAAAGCATCAAACTCCCCAAACTTGGCATAGATGTCTCTCAACTACCTTCTCAGAAACTAGATTCATCATTTGGTCCTTATTGAGCACTCCAAGGTAGACTAATAATAAATTAAATAATTACAATATTAATGGGGGGTTATAAAAAGGCTCAAACATTCATTGGATATGTCCCTAATCATCAATCTTCTTCTATACAAGTGTTCTCATTGTCTATAGTCATAATCACCCTTCTTTCACTCATCCTTCACACTTAATACCAAGATGTTATTTAGTTTTCTAATAAAACCCATAAAATGGGTGGTATGACACCTTTCAAGAGTCCTCATGTAGTTATATTCATTAGTTAGACCTTAAAAATCCTCCCAATTGAAGGTATCACCTTCTCACCTTGTGATCACCTTCCATCACTATGCCAATTTGGACTACCTAAAGTTAAGGTGTTTTCAAAGGTAATTATGTGTTTTTATAAATCAATAAATTATAATTAGTATTTATGTTATGTCTAATTATATCTCCCAAATTGATCTTCATCATTATGAAACCTTTTTGTACCTATAAAACATCAAAAACTATCAAGAACACTAGTTTTGTACCATGTTCATACAAATAAGGTAGAATCCAACTTGATGGGAATGAGACTGGGGAATTCTTATACATTTCCAAATAATTTACATACCAAAATATCCCTTGTTTATGCATTTATTTTCACCTTTTTCCCATTAGGTCATTATCAAGGGTTTTGGAGGGTTTTAAGTCATTCAGACCCTTAAGGATTATTCATTAAATTGTGACATTCAATCCTCAAAAATATTTCACTAAAAATAATTTTTTAGGACCCTCCCCAACATAACCTATCTCTTCAAACCTCCATGATAAGTATCTGTACATATATGAGCTTCTTAAGATGACTTTTTGAGTTCTTCCCTGCATTTTGTGTGCCCTGTCATGTTTTTAAGACAAGAAATAACCCATTTATGATATCCCCTACAAATTTAAAGATCCAATTCACCTCATAAATCCCTATTAATTTCATATAATTTATTTAAAGGATCATCTATTAATATAAATGGAATTGGACCCCACTGTAGGCATTAAGCCTAGTCAAGGCCTAGTAAGTTTTATTGCACCTATGTGGGTTTAGGCCACCATGTTTGGCCTCTAACACATGCAAGTCCTCATATATAATTTTAATTTTTTAACATATATCCGTACATCTCCTTTTAAGGTTTAAATGGTCTCTAACTCATTTCCTTGCCCTTTAGTTACTCAACCTATAGTTTTTATCTCCCTAGGAGTGCACTTTGTCTAAGACAAAATAGAGGGCACTTCCCCTATTATCTCAAGAAAAATAAAGGTATTATAGGGTTTTTAAATTTATTTTTATCCTATTTATAAATTTATATGGTTATACCACACTCCTATCATCTTTAAATACCATAAAACCCAAGGCAGACTTCTATGTAATACTCATTATGTGTAGAGTTAGTATGTTGATTGTATGTGTACTTGAAAAGTACCTCTTGTCATATTTGCATGTGATGAGAGTCTCATTAAATGGTCCATATAATTTTTGATTAATCTCTAATCATGTTTGACACTCATGATTCCTTGCCATATCAAAGTGTCCTCACCTTTTCTTGACTAAACAAGAGTGGTTGATTGTGTACTATGTTTCCTTACTCAAAAATTGACATGCCTATAGGTGAATATATTCATATTAAACCTTGTGTCTCATGTTATATTATTCCCTTTAAATCACCAATTTCACTTTCAAATCATTTTGGCTCACTACATGCTAAAATATTTGTGAAAAGACTAGACTGTCATATGTTAATGCCCTGTAATCCTACAGTTGATTGTAGGTGACCATTATTGGAGAAACAATAGGTCATGTAGATGATTGATAATATTTTATACTTATAATACATGGTATGGGATCTCTTTGAGTTCTTTATAGGCATCTCCAACTTGAAAATTTTCATGGTTCCGTCTCTAGGTACCTATCATGAGCTTGTAAGTACCTATAGTCAGATTATAGGTGACCTTTTTGGGAGTGAGGTTATTCCTATAGATGATGGCATAGGTCAAGATTATGTAACTCAACCTATTTCAATGTCATTTGATCTACTAGTGTTTTTATCACCTCAATAAGATCACTTGCCATGAAGATACACTCCTATCATACCACCCTGGACTATGAGATCAATTGATCGTTGAATTGATTATAGAAAACACTAAAAAAGTGTAGTGAAAGATTTCATGAGTTGGGAGCCCTCTAAAATTATACTCCTTTGATAAAACAACCACTTTCAATGTCAACTCACTACCCCTATGATTTTATCACCTCATGGAAAAATTCAAACCCATCTAGACTTCATTTAACCCTATTATATGATATCACCAAATGTGGATAAGGCCCTATTTCAGAGGAATTAAGGTAATAAGTCCCTAAGTGGATCATGTAACACTATAATTATTAGGTTAAGCTTCATCCAATGGCATGCATACCAGGATATATGGGACTCCCCCATCTATTATCTCCTTTAGTATTTCCTACTTATTGGTCATAATATGCTAGAGATTTGAGGGGGAGAGGAGCCAAAGGAGTACTTATAGAGATACCGGTGATCAAGACTCAACATTCTAGACCATGGGTTATTTGAGAATGATAATAGGAGGTAGTAGAGATAGTAGGATGAGATGTGATAGATGTGGATGTAGGAGCACAATAGGCACCATAACAGAGGCAAAAATAACCATTGCATCCTCATTAGAGATAGAGACAACATTGACGTGAGGAGGCATAGGTGTGAGATGTGACATAGAGGTGATTTTTAAAATTAACACACATGCAAATTTCTCCATTCTTCTTTCTCATAGAGACTATGTTCACAATCCAAGTGGAATGATGGATTGTATGGATATGATTTGAGTCTGATTGATATGTAATGGCTTCACTATTGATGCTCATGGAATTCCTTAACTTTCCAACCTCTATTAATGTCTTTAACATGCTCAAACTCCTCCATGAAACACCTTCAATCCTCTATGAGAACCACCTATAGGTGCATATATAGGATACAACATAGTGAATAGAGATATGGATAATATGCATATTGTATGGTTCTTTTACCAATACTATACCTTCTCAAAGTCTTAAAATTAATACTTTATACCTTGAAATAGTTTCAAACCAATTCAAATGCTTCATTTCAATGTGCTTAGTCTCCTATAGGGCAATTGTAGGTGTACATTAGGCTGCAAGATTATGTATATATGAGAACTAGTTGTCATAGACAATCCTATATCATTTGAGAGCTCAGCTTGACTATTCATTATTTAATAGTGTGTTTAACCTCTTTAAACTATTCATTACACCTCCATAATTATTCTCAAATATTTTATACACCTCATTCACCATGACTGTAAGTGATTACCTATAGTAAAGTTTGATAGTGCTCCATATATGACAACAATTTCATTGATTCTAGCCTTTGAGACTGAGATTTATAGGGAAGGTTGATTCTATGACTTTTGAGAATCATGAAATATCAATATACCTTTTCTTAGAACCATTATAGGAAGGAAAACCTCTACAGTTGATGGAACATGTATGTAACTCCATTGATGATCTCAAATTGTAACTTGATATTTTTGGATCATCAAATCACCTCCATACATGAAATAAAATATGTAAAGTATGAGATAAGGATTTCAACACCTCATATAATCACTTTCATCTATTGGTTTGTATGGACCAGCTTAGATAAGGAGAAAACTTGTAAGGTATAGGGATTAGCATGTAGAAAGGAGTTGTCAACTTATTATCATTAGTTAATAAAGCATGGGAAACCAATATTTTAACTACCACCATTAAATTTAACTTTAATAAGTGTGTTAACATCCCTCATAATAATTTTACCTAAAACAACTCTTGTTGGTCATACCATAAGAAAACCTAATGACCATTTATGCATGCCTAGTGGAGTGATGGTGAAGTGAAATGGTTTTAAGCCATTTTTTAGTATTTAAAATATGAAAAAAAAATTAATATGATTTCATGGAAGTTGAAGATCCACTATATAATCTTGCCACACTTGTCACACTCCTTTAGAAGCCTTACAACTACCAAAACCTCCTCTTTTCTAACTATTTTATTGATCTATCCTATGAACCTAAAATTTTTAAATTATAACTGATATTAATAACAATAATATGACATATTTGACATTTATTAAAAAATTTAATACTTTTCTACTAAGAAAAACTATACAACCTCCATTAATGGCTCAAATATGACCCTACAATGACATGAAATGACCTAGGACTAGATTTGACTATGACTAAGGTTAATAGCATATTAAATGACATAAAATAAGACCATGTCACACCCATTGCATCTTATAAGACATAAATATCAAATTTTATATGATAAGGGATTTACCTATTTTTAATTTTGGTCAAAATAGTCAACACTAGCCTGGTTGACCTAGTTTGTTATCTGGAAGTTGACTGTGATACTAAGTCAACCTATTTAACCTAATTTGTTATTCTAGATCTAAATAAGAGACTAAGTTAACTTATTTGACATAATATATTTTCTATAATTTAATAATATTACTTTGTGAACCTATTCGATCTAATAACTTGTATTTGATGAAGACCTACATAGAAAGAATAGTCATTTTGATACGATTGTGTGTTAGAGCTATGCACAAGAATTAGAAACTATACCATCCTTATCAACCTAGTATTTCAAATATATAAAAATTATGAATAAAATTATAGAAATAAAACTTGTAAGGGTTAGATTCACATCAGGTTCACTAGAATGTATGCAATCAAAAATGCATCAGATCTACAAATCAATCCTAGCTTAGAGAATATAGATCCTACTTACACTTATGATTATGGATATGTTATATAATTAGGAAAATGACCAAAATGTATCCACTAGACATAATTATGGGATATATTATCATAATAATATCACTAGGGAGGGTTCCAAAGCCTCCAATCAAGGAAAACCATGCAATAACCTTAACTAAGTCCTATGTTTTCATATTCACTATACTTATAGCAAGTAAAGAAAATAAATCTAATCTAGTTCTCACCAAATATTATGGAACAATGTGGGGGTAATAAAAACAAAATTAAACATTCATAAGAGACATATACTCACATCAATGTATACAAAATCCTAATGGATGGAATCGAAGTGAAAATGCATTTCTATCTACTCTTACAAAGGAGAAACAAAGTTAGGAATACTTAGATTTGAATATGAACCCACCGAGCCTTAATATCTCCCTTGGACAAGGTGATTTGAACTATTTTGTTGTGGTAGGTAAGGCTGATAAGGATGAATCAGCTCTTGGTTATACAACCTATCAATGCATCCAAAATACTTCTCCATAAGACAAGATCCATATCTCCAAAAAAATTATGAAACCCTAAGCTTTATATTCAAGTATAATGGTGGATAAAAAGATGCATAATATATCTTACTTCTTCTTATCTTCTTGAAATAATAGATAAATGATCTTGTCTATATAGGTAGATTTAACCCTAAGCCCTTCTAAAAGTTTTAGTCGACAGGGTTGACCTAGTTGACCTAGTATCACTATTGATAAAAACTCACTAGTTCATGAGTTAGGTCAGATAATAGCTAACCTAAACCCTAAATTAGATTCACCAATAATATTACAAGGTTGACCCAGTTGACATAGTCATGTAAACTATTAAATGGGGTTTTAGGTTAGGAAATGGGTATAAAATGTGGTAAAAGACTCGAGGAGTGTGCTAGAGAGAAGAACAATCTTAGGATAATGTTTTTCAAGAGACAAGTGTTTAGATATAAAGTGAAAAAAAGGAAAATAATCTTATGAGTCACTAATGGTCTACCCACCCCTTTCTTGGTGCACCCTTTAAGGCATGCACTTAGATAGATTGAGATTCAATGGGTTCCTGCAAGATAGAGAGCATCAGTAATTGATAAAAGTTTAAAAATATTATGTGTATATAGTGTCCTTATTTGGTGAAAATATCAAAATGAAAGTAATGAAACAAAAATATTAATCCTAGGACCTTGTCATACAAAGCAAGGATTAATATAAAACCAAATACAAAGACAAAAACATGCAAATTATACCTTCCTTTATGGATTCTTCACCTTGTCAAATGTAATCATAATGTGGCTCAGAATGTAGTATCAAAGGGTCTTTGGCAATGTCATATTTGAAGAATGGATCATATCCCTTTGATAAATTTGAATAATAGTTGATAATAAGTTGATTTTATGCACAAGGTAGCTCTTTAAACTAGCAGGGCTTTGTTATAAATATTGAGCATGAAATATGAAGAGGGGTGCTACTTTATTTATAGGTAGAGTCATCAAATATAAGCCATTCATCTTGTATCTTAGATGAAGGGTGGATAATTAACACTAAGGCATCACATGTATCATGGCATGGATCACCAATATGATCCCTTCATCTTATCCAAGATGAAGGGTGAGGATACTCCTCAAAATATCCCAAGGGGGATTAATATGAACCCTCCATCTTGCATGGTTGGAGAATGACCCTCAAAAATAACTTGAGGGATGAAATTAGAGCCTTCCATATTTTTTCCAATGTGGAGAATATATAATCCTTCTCAAAAATATCTTAAAATTTGGAATGAGGTCCTTCTATCTTATCTCCAAGATGGAGGGTGGGAAATGCTCCTTGGAAAGTGCCCCACAAGATGTGGAAAAGAGAAAAAATGATTTAAAATGAAAATATAAATTCTAATTCCATGGAATTTCTAATTAGAGGAAGGATTGATTAAAAGTATCAAAAAGTATTAATTTAAGTAATATGATATGAATATTAATTTGGTTTATCTATTTGAATAGAAGGAAAATGATTAATTGATTAGAGAAAGGGAGATGACTAGTGATGACCAAAATCTGACCAAAGTGGCAATTTAATGATCAAGTATAGTGATTTACCCTAATTAGGGATGCCTCGAGGTGAATTTGAAATCATATATTTGATTAATAGAATAAATTGGGTTAAATAGATGATTTTAGACTAGTTTGTGTATAATTATAAGAAGTCATTTCATTTTTCAATTTTGACATGAAAGTGATTAAAATGGAGTGTGTAAATTTTTCCCCTATTTGAGGAGGCATTGCAAGATGTAAATGAAATAACATCTTATCAAATACTAAGAAAAAAATGGAAAATGAGTGTCAAATATTCTCATAATCATTAGAGTAAATATAATAGATGTTAAATTTGATAATTTTGATAAATATGTTAGCAAATAGGTTCAAATATGTCCCAAAATGACTTTTTGTAATCTCTAGATGTTATCATAGTACATGAGAGCTAGTTTAACATTTTTCATAGAAAAAAGTGTGGATAAAAGAGATGTGTTTCTTCATCATAGTGATTATCCTCTTGTATGTGGTGATGATGCCAAAAATTAGGGAAAATCAAGCATTCATTAGTGCCCTAGTTGTGAGATGGTGATTGGATACCTAGACATTCTTGTTATTGATATGAGAGGTGACCATCAAACTGGAGTATTTTTATCGCTCCTGTGAGTGTTAATCAAAGGATAGACACTATATTGGCTAGTACTTAGGCTTATATAAGATATGTTGGAGGACTTGATTGGCCACATTTACATTAATATGGTATAATTAGGATATGTGAATATTGATGCGATTGAGCTAGTGATGGATGTGCCACAACATGGGGTAGTGGAGTTTGATCTCCCACCATGAGTAGTTGAGAGAGTGGTGATTATTCTTATGGTTGTTTTCAACAACATTCTTTTACTTGATAAGAGTGGATAGTTCTTACACATGGGCCTAGGGGAGGGGTTAGGGATATGTTGAATAAGATAGTCATATTTTCATAGAGGCATAAAATAATATCACATTTATTCCATGATTTAAATTATGTGGTATATTGAGGAGGATGTAGTCTAGGTGTTACCACATTATTTAAAATCTGAGTGTGAGAGCATATTTCTATTGAGAGACCAGTGGGACAATGACTACAGAGGGGCATAAAGGATTTGATGGCCTATGTTTGGTACTAGGATGGATGTAGACATAGGGGACATAGGTGGGATATATGGTATTATAGATGAGCCCTTAATGAGATGACAAAGGTATATTAGATATGAAGACCATAATTATGTATTTAGTACTAGTGGGTTAAGGATGTAGAGTATATATAATACATGACCATATTTTATTACATTATTGGGAAATAATATGATATTATTGAGAGAGATATACTATACATGGTACAACATCAATTTGGGCTATAGTAGGATGTACCTATGGGGCAACATAATTTTTCCCATGTGACTAGGGAGACATATTATTAGGGTCTAATAGTTGATCAGGCAGAGGTAGGGTCTAATTTTGGTTTTATTCCACATGTGGTCTGGGCCTATGTAGTATGTCCATTAGATGAAAAAATGATAATAAAATATATTACATGTTGGACCCAACATTAGCTG
This sequence comes from Torreya grandis, assembly GCA_037957365.1. NCBI lineage: Eukaryota > Viridiplantae > Streptophyta > Pinopsida > Cupressales > Taxaceae > Torreya > Torreya grandis. Next base: position 1,012,202 of record JARHVA010004738.1, on the reverse strand, counting down.
CTAATATTGAGCACTCTAGTCAATGGTGACATGGGATAGGGCCAGACAACTTAGGCATAAGCATAGGTACCTCTAGGTTTCAGAGGCTAATACATGTAGTGATGGCATTGGATTATAGTTCAAAGGAGGAAGAGGGAGATGAAAAGGTGTAGGTTGAGTATGTAGAGGAGGAAGTGGAGGTGGGGTAGATGAGGACATGGTTGATGTACATATAAGAAGCATAGACATGGATTTGGATATGATGGAATATCCAAGATAGGTTAGCCCATTGAGAATTATAATATCATTTATTGATAAGAAACACCATTGATAGGTTATATTAGGATATTAATGCTAGGTAGTCAAAGATAGTAGGGTTATAGACTAGATTAACCTATTGATCACAATAATTAAGTACAACATAGTTAAATTAATGTAGATCAAGTATATATCTCTAAATTAAGGGTAGAAGTGAGCCTATGTTATATTTATAAGATCATTTAATGTAGAGAGATATTCCACTTAATTAGAGCATGATACAACTTGATTAGAGTGATATTTTACTTGAGAAGATTGGGATAACACCCAAAGCTAGAGAGATATGGTGAGGTCAGATTTGATCAAAGTGATGACATGTTGAGATGATTATTTAGATATTTTGAATTAGAGGGGATTAATTTATACATTTAAGAGATCCTTTAGGATAAGATGAGACTATTTATTATAGGAGCCTCAATGAGGTAGCAGTGTCAGTGACAACTAGGGCTCCAATGTTTTTAGAGTATAGTGCTTAGAGATCAACATCGAGATTAGGCATGTCTCTTAGGACATCTACATTAGTCATATATGTGTAACAAAAACCTCCTCTATCACCAATAATGTATCCTCCACCACACCAAACACCACCCCAAGATAGGATAAGGGAGAGCTCTCCACAAGATGATACACATGGTAGATATGTTAGGGATGGGCATAGTTAGAGCTGATTTTGAGATGGTATCTCTACAATTTTGATCCATGAGATGTATATATTTTATCAATGTAATCAGATGATCCTATATGTATATTTATTCTTATTGATGTATATTCACTCATTTTGATGTATATATGGACTCTAGATATTTGATTTGATATATATAGATATACATGTGTATGATGCTTATTGTTATCTCATGTGCATTTTATATCATTTTCTTATGTCTCCTTTACTTAAATTAGGTGTGGTTAATGTATACACAATATTTTCAAAATTTTATCAATTATTGATGTTTTATCTCTTACATGAACTTATTAAGTCTCAATCTCTCTAAGTACATGCCTTAATGGGTGCACTGGGAAAGCTTTGGGTATACCATTAGTGTTTTGTATGATTTGTGTCCCTTATATAACCACTTTATATCTACACAAGCATCTCCTAAAAACACTTCCCTAAGCTTTGAACTCTCTAGTACACCCTTCTTTAGTCATTTTCCACTTTCATTTTCCCCTTCCTAAGCCTAAAATCATTTATAATGGTTTACATTATACTATCAACCCCATCGACCTTGTACTCTAATTGATAAAACTCATTTAGGGTCTAGGTTAGCCCCTAGCCCACTTAGACCAAGACCTAATTTATCTTTATCAATAATGATACATAATCAATTGGGATGACCTTATGGGATAAACTTTGAAAAAAATTTAGGGTTAGATTAATATATATATATATACACATTCATTTCATCATTTCTAAGAGACAACAAGAGTTAATTATTCATTTTTACTTATTTACAATTTGTTATTATGTCATTCTACTTGAGGAGTTATAGCTTAGGTTTTACACTTGGACAAGACTATTGTCTTATGGAAAAGTCTTATATGCTTTGGTATTTCTTAGTGATCCTTACAAACCATAACAACCTCTTGTAAATCACCTTGGCCAAGGGAGAGATTAAGTCTTGATGGGTTCATCTTCAAGGTAAGTATTTCTAACTTTACTCCTCTATTTTAGTAGATAGAAGTAGTATAAGTAATGGATTTTGAATATATTTTTCTCTCCATGCATTAGGGTTTTACCTATATATAAATTAATTATGATTCTCTTATGCATGTTTAGTTTTATGTTTAATAAAACCCACTTTATGCCAGAATCTTTGGTGAGCACTAGATTATATTTTATTTTACTTGTCATTTACTTTTGTGAATATGAAAACATAGGACCTAACTAGGGTTATTGCATAGTGTTGCTTTAAAGGAGGCTTTGGAACCCTCTCTAGTGATTTTATTGTGTTAAGAGATTCCTTGACTTGGTCTAGTAGATCCATCTTGGTCATGACCCTAAATAACTAATGTATCAACAATCAAAAGTGTGAATAATATTTATCTTCTTTGAGATAGGATTGATAAAAAGATCAGTTGCATTTCAATTTACATACATTTTGGTGAACCTGACATGAACCTATCCCTTGTAAGTTTTCTTTCACATCATCATTTTTTTTTATTTTTTTTATTTGTAGTATTGTATCAAACCAGTTAGTATAGTTCTAACTTTTTGTGTATAGGTTTAACACAATCATTCCAAAATGACTCTATTTTGTCTATGTAGGTCTTTACCAAATACAAGTTACTAGATCAATCAGTTCAGAACAATATTCTTCTTCAATTCCATATTGGCATACATAGTCAAACTAGTTGACTTTGTCTATTATTATCTTCTATCAACATATATGTTTGAAAACATAGTCAAATTAGGTGACTCTGTTCACCAATTCTTTTTTATCATAAAAGGTTTTCAAACTTGGTCAAGCCAGTTAACCAAGTTAATGGAATTTTAAAATAGCATTTGAACATCACAACATAAAAATTTTAAATCTAAAATGTCTTCAAGCCCATCAAGGTTCCTTCCTTTCTCTCTCTTTCATTTTAGTTCTTCATTCAGTACTATTTTTCACAAGTTTGTAGTTTATAAAACTATATCCCTACAACATACTGAGTCGATCTATTTGACACAGTTTTATAGTCTATTTTTCATCTAAAATATATAGTTAACTTATTTGATTGTGGTATTATATATCTTGATTTTTTAGAATAGCAATGATCTATTCAAATCTATTATGTATTATTTTCATATAGAGTTTCCTGAACTAATTCTATACTATTCTCAATCAAGGAATTAACCTCTATTTACTAGTAATTAATTCACCTTTCCTTTTAAATTATTTGCATGCTTAGAGTAACTCACATACCTTAATATGTATTTTTTTAAATTACCATTTTAGCTACACTATTTTTATTTTTACACACACTACAAAATCATTAAACATTTGTCTTCATAAGGTCTACCTACTTGGATTTCATCACCAAGGGTGAAGCTAACTTGGTTTTCTATCCAAGTATAAACATGTGGTTGATGGTATATATTGTCAAATAACCTAATACCCTTATCATTTTAGGATTATGAAGTGAGGGGGTAGGCCCCAATAATAAGCCATTACCATTACCAATATAGATCCCTTTTAGTTTAAACCTCTTGAAAACAACCTTAGATTATTCTCTAGTTCCTTATTTTAGCCAAATTTCCCATCACCTTAAAATTAAACTTCATTATAACTTAATAACACGTAGGATTACCAATTAGTAAGCATTTATTTTATATTTTTTGCTTGATCTTTGATCATTGTATGTTGTATTTCAAAACTTAAATTGGCCAACATTGGTGTAAGGTTTGTGTTGTGTGTTCCAATTGGGTCAATCACATTAATCTTATTGTTTGTGTGCTTACTTTCATTTTACTTAAAATTATCTCATAAAAAAATTCTCTATTTCATAACACTATATTTTTGGTCAATGCAGTCTCTTATAGACTATTTATCCTTCTTGTGTGCAATACACAGTCGACCTATCTAACTATGTATCCCTATCTTCATGTTCAGTAGTACATAGTCAATATTTTCAATTGTGTATCTATATATTCCTAATTTTTTCCCTATTTAGTAGTACACTTTTGAACAATATTATTATGTATTATCTTTAGACTATGGCTATTCAGTACTCTATCAACCTAGTCAACTCTGTACCTATTGTCTAATTCTATCCTCTGTCTAGATGACTATGTCCCTATTTTTCCCTCTTCTTTCCTAATCTCATCCTTTCATCAAACATCATGAAATCCCCTATCATAATCTTCTTCAACAACCTAAATCTATTTATACACTATATGGGGTGATGTTTTTTTCCTTTCTTTACCTCCCAAGAGAATCCTCACTCTTGGAGTACATCTTATTCTCCCTCATCTTTTGATTAAAACATGATTCAAATCATAACACAATATGAATTTAGTGGATTAGATCCTTTTTATACCTATCAAGACAATTCCTATCTTCAAACATCTCACCATAATTAATGTGGGGGAAATTGACACAAGCTTATCTAATAACCCCATAGAAAATATGCCACCTACCAACCCTCACCCTATTACCAATTCAAGGATTCATCTTACAAACACCAATCCACCAATTGATACCACTCAGATTCTTGCATAGATCATGCAACAAATGAACATAATAAAAACATTTAACACCTCCTCAATGATGAAACTACAACATTATTTTATAAACTTGGCTAATCAACCTCTTGTTATTCTTCCTCAAAACAATCAAACTTTTATTCCTCCACCTCTTAGAGATGTCATGGGGAATGTCATTCCCTAACCTATCATACACAATAAGATGCTTCAACACATCCAAAATGAGCCTTTATCCCCTTTCATTATTTCTATTGATATTGGTAACATATCTCCAACTATTACATATGATAGGACTAAATACCTTGCATCTTTTTTTAAGGCATTTGGAAATCTTTATAAGGAGTAGATCCAAACTAATACTTTTGCCAAAACTAAACTCTTAATCAACATTTTCACCGATGATGTATTATAATGGTACAATAAACTTCCCTGACATCCCATATGAAAACTAGAGGATTTAGTCAGTCTTAAAGTTATATATTTTCAACACAATGATCTTCTCAAGAATTGCCTTAGCTACTTTATCAATGTTAAGCAATCTCTCACTGAATCAGCTCATGATTTTATCAAACAATGGAAATATTTGGCCCATAAAGTTGATCATAACATGACTAATGATAATTTGCTTAAACTCTTTATAATTTCATCAACTCCTTCACTTCAATATAAGTTTCAAAATTTTGATCCTTAAATACTAAACAAATCTCTTGACCAAGCTAAGCATCAAGACTTCTTAATTAAGTAATTTAAACCTAATATTAAAATAATTAAAGGCTCTTTTCAACATTTAGGCTTTGGGTCATCTTTTGATGTCCACCCACATATCACTTCATCTTTTGAGTCATCTTGTGATGCCCATACCTACATCCAATTACCCATTGGGGCATCTTAAGATGCCCACTCTTATTCTACACTTTATGATGCCAAATAAATTTAGCTTCAAGAAACCTTCAAAGACACATAGGCTTGTATTTCACACGTTCATCCTTGATATAGATGTTAGCTTACATATTTCCCTTCTCATCATGATTTTTATATGTTATCCTTCTAACACTTTTTACAAGACATCTACACAGGTCCCACCCTCTATGGTAGTTTCTCTTTCCACAAACCTTTGTTCCTTCTTTTGGTCCTTTGGTTTTTATTTTCTCATGAATTACATTATAAGACCATGGATTAGAACCAGTATTCTACATTATTTCCTTTTATTATCATTATTTATTTACTTTCCAATAATTTTTACATGCCTCGGGTTTTTATTTTATGAGTTGCAATGTAAGACCATGGATAGGACTAAACCTTCCTCACAAATCCCATTTTTTTCCTTTATTTTTCTCATGTTTTATGCACCCTCTTAGGTTTTTATTTTATGAATTTTAGTGTAAGACCATCAATAAGACAAGGCCTTCCTCATAAAATCACCATCTTTAATTCATTATTTATTTTCTATAATGTGTTCATAATGGCTCTAAGTTTATGATCCCTTATTCTCAACTTTAGCTTTTTCTTATTTTGTATATAAAATTTACACAATACTAAAGTGTTAGCATGTTTTCCTACACTTCCCCCATTTTTATTGTAATGAATTACAATTTAATATCATTGTATCCCTTTTTCCCCTTTATCACATTTTTTTGATTTGAAGTAATTCAAATTGTTTCATGTCTCATTCCTCTTGACTTCCTCTCCTTTCATTCCACTTTGGATCAAGCATGGTTAAAGTCAAGATAGTACTCTTATTTCACCTAAATCAATAAGACTCATATACATCATGATATCTAAGTTCTCTTTCTTAGAAACTAAGTCCAAATTCATCAAATAATAGTCATCTTTATCTCCCATGTTTTATTATTCAAATTCATATAGGAGGAATAGAAAAATCCATCAAAAAGTTGAAATCCAAATCTTTTGAACAAAAGGTAGTGACATAAAAGGCAATATACAATGTCAAAATTCAAAATCACACCAAAATATGTGATTAATAACACATCTCTCTCCAATCAAAGCTAAAACTCCACATTTGGCCTCAAGATAGAGCCAAGGTCCATTGGAATCTGGTAGGTTAGTAGATTGGAATTTGAGAATTCAAAAAATACTCTATGGCATTACCTACTTTCTCATGCAAGTACCCAATAATTACAATAGATCAACAACTCTATAATGGATCCTAAGGAATGGGGAACATGTTTTGGGAAGGTAGGTCTATTTTAATTTTCATGCATTTAGCCTTAATGGGATGATATACATACTTCATTTATTAACCTAATACTTGTGTGTCTAGGAGAAGTTATTTAGAGTCCTTAATCTTGAAAGTCCTATTATTTTTAAAAACCTAATTTAAGTGTCTTGACTTTGATAAAGATTTTCTTTACCTTTATTTTTCATTCATTTTTCCTCCACCCATTTCATTCCCCCTTTGACAGGCAAGTGTGATTCTAAATCTATTTTTACTATTCTATTATTTCTTATTATTCATAGTTTAAAACATGTTAGCACCACTTTGTTTTAGTTTTATCTATCTTTTAAACAAAACAATATGCTTGAGTGACTACAAATTATTTTCTTTACATCGTGGATTTACATTTCTAGACTTACTTTCCTTTCTTTCACCATATTTCATTATTGTACTACCTTTTTTTTAGACCTTTGAGTCTATTCTAATTTCATGTTATTTTTCTATTATTGAGTGAGGTTGGCTTGTTACTTCTCAATCACCAATGTTGTTTTTTCATGCACTTTTTCCATTGATGATTGAGAAAGGATTATTATTGCTCATTCATCAATGTTATTTTACCAATTTCTTTCCCATCCTTGTTTAAGTAAGGATTGTTAATGATTTCATATTGATGTTTGATTACCATTTTTAACATGTATCCTTGGTTCGACTTGTTGAGTTTTCCTTTCTTAATTAAGGATTACTTGTTTGAGTTTTTTGGTATTTAATAGCCTTGGATTTTTGGTTACCCAATTTAATCAAAAATTTGGCTTGGTCGTTTGGTCTTAACTTAGAATTTGTTACCCCAACTTGCCAAATTCCCAAGTACATCTCATCTGCACCATATTAGTTATCTTGGATTTCCTACATTTTTTATTTTTTCTCTTTAGTTTTATATCCTTGGGTTTGTTGAAAGAAGTCTTTGTACCCTCCATGATCAGAACTACAATCATATTATAAAACCATCTAGTGATATAGGTAATTCAAGGTACACATACATTACTTTTATTTTTAGTTATTTCTATTTTAGTCATATGCTTTCAGTTATTTTATGCTTTAAAATACTATATTTTTTATCTTTAGCATTGTGTGTTGCTATGTTATTTTCTCAAATCACTATCCCCTATTACACTTCAGTGAAACATGATGATATTTGAGTGGGGCATATGTATTCACATAATATTTTTAAAATTTTATCAATTATTGATGTTTTCTCTCTTGTAGGAATCCATTAAGAATCAATCTCTCTGAGTGCATGCCCTAAGGGGTACACTGGGAAAGGGTCAGATATACCATTGGTGATTTATAGAATTTTTGTCCCATATATCTCCACTTTTTATTTAGACAATCATCTCCTAAAAACACTTCCCTAAGATTTTTATTCTCTCTCACACCCTCCTCTAGTCAATTTACACTTTCATTAGCCCCTTCCTAAGCCTAAAACCTTTTCCAGTGATTTAAGTTACACTATTAGTCCCATCAACCATGTAATCTAATTGATAAAACTCATTTAGGGTCTAGGTCAGCCCTTGGATAACCTAGACCAAGACTTAATTCATTTTTATCACTAAATATATAAATTTGATTGGGCCAACCCTATCAACTAAAATTTAAAAAGGTTTAGGTTTATATTTAGCTATATATACACATTAATTTCATCATTTCTAAGAGATATAAATATTTAATTATAAATTTGTGCTTCTTTACAATCTAATCTTCTACCATTGTACTTGAGGATTTATAGCTTAGAGTTTACACTTGGAAAAGAATCTTGTCTTGTGGAAAAGTCTTGGATACTTTGGCCTTTCTTAGTGATCCTCACAAACCACAATAACCTCTTGTGAAGCACTTTTGGCCAAGAGAGAGATTGAGTCTTGATGGGTCCATCTTAAAGGTAAGTATATCTAACTTTATTCCTCTATTTTAGTAGATAGAAGTAGCATAGTTAATGGATTTTGAATACATTTCTCTCTCCATGCATCAGGGTTTTACCTATACATAGCTTAATTAGGATTATCTTATGCATGTTTACTTTTATGTTTACCAAGCCCCACTTTGTACCACAAGCTTTTTTAAGCACTATATTATATTTTAATTTAATTATCATTTACTTTTATGATTATGAAAACATAGGACCTAACTGGGGTCAATACGTAGTGTTGATTGACTAGAGGCTTTAAAACCCTCTCTAGTGATGTTATTATGGTAAGAGATCCCCTGGATTGGTCTAGTAGATCCATATTGAACATGACCCCAAACATCTAATGTAACAATAACTGGAAGTGTAAGTAGGATTTATCTTATCCAAGTTATGATTGATTAATAGATTAGTTGCATTTCCTTTTGCATACAGTTGATATGATTTTGATTTGGATATGCTCTTATTATGATTAACAATGAGATAGATGTTGTGTTCATTGTTTTAATGTGATATAAATGATTATTATTTTTGCGTATGAATATTAATGGTTATCATGAGTTTTTCATTGGATTAGGAATGGATCAGACAGATAAATAATTGATTTGACATTGTTGTGTGACTTAGACCTTTGATACTTTACTTTTAATATTGTAAATGATAGTATGCATCATAATAAATAAATTAATCATGATAACATTTCTTTGTCAAAGTATGTAAAATTTAATTCAAATGCAAATGGATACAATTTAAAACAAGATATTAAACATCAAGCCTTAAATGTAAAACATAATGCACTTAAACCAATATGAATTCAAATACAAATGTTCACAACATAAAATCCTAATATGAATAATAAATATTTTAGTGGAAAACATAATATACTAAATTAATAAAACTAAGTAATAAAATAGCATACATGTAAACAAATAAAAAATCAAAACATTAACACATAGTCAAAAGCAAATAAACATTCAGTTGGTTAATTAGTGTGCATGATAATAAGGCATTACTCTTGAAACTAAGCATGTGATAAAACAATCATGACATAAGAGGGGGAATAGAAGAATAATGAAGGGGTGTATAAGCTAAATCCAAATTCCTCATGCAAGTGGATGATTACTTATTATTTCAAAGTAAATTAGGCAAAATGTAGTTCTCCCATGGATTGGGAAAGAAAAAAGGTGATGTCAAGTAAAGAAGATAGATTAGGGAGGAAAGATAGGAATAGTTTCATAAAATGAAGAGAGCATATAAGAAAGGTTTTTACCAAAATGGTGAGTGTATGGAATATAGGTATTCTTGAAAAATGGAAAGAGAATAGGAAAAAATATGGTTGAGTTAACATCAAAAAATTTAGTGCTGCCTACATAGTCCAATTGGACGTAAAGCTACGATAGTTCGACATAAAAATGGGTGTATAATATGATAAGTATCATAAAAAAAGGTAAAATGGTTGAGATTATATTTTTTAACTCAAAAAATGACAATAGCATGAAATATTAACTTGTAAAATGGTGAGAGCATTTAAGGAAAGAAATTGGTCCCACTTTTGAGTGTTGTTCTCATAAAGAGATAGAATCACCTTTGAGGTACTTCAGTATGTGCCACCTAGCTATAATTGAATAATAATCCAAGTTGACTAATAGGATGAAAACTAGTCTATGATGTCATATTAGAGATAGGCATCGATGGTGAAACTTTTAAGAATTAAATTGTGTAACTTTTTAGGGTTTTATATAAGGGAATATTTGGTTATTTAGGGATTTTTGGAATATTTGAGTTTTTAGGATTTTTTTGAATATTTTAATTTTTAGGAATTTGTGGAAAAAGATATAAACAAGAGTATTTTAATAAAATAATATACGAGTTATGGTAAATGAGTCTTAAAAACATCTATCAAAGGGAGGAATGATTGCAGGTGTGAGGACTCAACAATGAATAGGAAATTTGAAAGGGTTGTCTATATGTGAGTAAATAAGGAAGACAAGAAGTACCATTCAACAATAAATTGGAATGGTATATAAATTTTATTGTAACAATGAATCATGATGCAGAGGGATTGTAAACAAGAATGGCTATGAAATCAAGGGAGTTATAAGAGTCATACAAGTAGGGAAATCATGATATTCAATATTCTAATAGTTTAGATATAAAGATATTCTCACATAAACCATTCTACAAATATGATATACTCCTATTGAATTTGATCTATATTCACCTATTATACTTGTTTAATTATAATCCAATCAATGTTTTAATAGGAAAAAAGGGGGAGAAAATAATGAAGGGATGCCCCCAAGCAAGGGTGGAAAAGATAAAGGATACGAAATGGAGAAGGGATTCTCCCAAGTAGGGGCATTCATAAACAAGATCTTGGAAACCTCAAGCATAAAAAAACTTGAGATGCATAATATTCACTAGCTCATCTAATTCCTACCCCTCTAGAGTAGCTAATTTATATGCACCTAATCCATATCTAGTTATGATAATGAAGGGGTCCAACTAATTGGGTTCAAACTCTATAGACATAATTCTCTTGTTATAACCTTAGTGTAGCTAATTTTGATATGATTTGAGATGATTAAGAGTAGGTATCCATTTTTCATCTAGGATATCCATATCTATTTATCTATAAACTCAATAGTATTCCTCATCAATAATGTCATGTAATGAAATATGCAAGGAGGGTAATTCAATTTGAATAGGAAGGATTATTTCAGAGCCATAGACTAGGGAATAGGGTATCACACCAATAGGGGTGAAAACATTAGTGTGGTATGCCTAGAAGGTTGGGAATATTTTTGATAATATTTTTGAGAATTTTGAAAAAGGTTTTATTAGATGCATTAGCTTAGACATTACCTTTTGGGTAATATGGATTGGAATTTGTGTGCTTAATATTAAATTATGAATAGAGGGATGCAATGTCATTATTCTTAAAGGATGTTCCATTATCTAAGATGGTAGTGGAAAGAATTAAACAAGGGTAAATGATGTGGTTTAGTATGAATTTATAAATTTGCTTACCAATTACATAATTAAGAAGAATTGCCTCTACCCATTTAGTTAAATAGTTGGTAGTAGCAAAGAATATTATTATGGGCATCTAAAGAGGTGGGATTAATTTTTCCTATGAGATCAATCCCCCTTGTATAAAATTACCAAGGAGTTGTAACTACTTGAATCACTTGTGCTAGATCATGAACAAGGTCACCATGTTTTTGACATGCCACACATTTATTGACATAGGCACATGCATATGTTTCTAGAGTGGGCCAATAGTAACCAATGAAAAGGAGTTTTTTGGATAGGACCATATCACTAGTGTAGACCTTACAAATCCCTTCATGAAATTCCTTAATCACTCAGTCATATTATCCTAAATTTAAACAATGAATTAGAGTTCTATCATAACCCCTATGATAAGAGTGTGTTGCCAATTAAGGTGTAACAAGATGTAGTTTGGATAAAATATTTTGTATGTTTGAGTGATATGTCAGTGAAAAGTATTTAATCATGGAAAATTAATAAATGGATTCATACTTAGGGGAATTGGGACCAACAATGAGGCATATCATCTCAATGTCTACATACTTGTATGCTATAATGACTAGGTTTTTTATTAAGAATTGGTATTGTTTAATATTAAGAGAGATTACAATCTTGGATCTAATATTAGGCATAGCATCATCAGACTAGTTTTAGATTGAGAGATTTTTTCAAATTTGAGCTTGTGTGTATCTATCGTGCCTTTGTAAGGCACAATATTTCATCTTTAGTCTGGTATTGATCAATTACTTGATTAATAATCAGTTGTGAATCAACATACATGAGAAAATGTTGAATATTCTAATGAAATGCAAGATGAAACTTGAAAATCAAAACCTCATACTTAGTTATGTTAATAGTTATTGGGAATATAATGCAAAATACCTTAGGGTTAAGGTCTCCTTGTGGCATAATGAATAATATCCTTGCTCTAGAAGCATGAGATGTAAAAGAGACATAAAAATATATCTTCTAGTCTTTTGATTCATCTAAAGTCATAATATACTCATCAATATAGTTCACTATGATAGGCAGGGAAGTCTAATAAGGTGATTCAACCAATTGATATACTAATACCTACCATTTAATAGAATTCTAGTGTGTATAGTCAATGTCAAAGTCATTGAGCAACATCACCCATTTAGCCATTTGACTAGTCAAATTTGATTTTACTAAGAGATATTATAAGGATCCACTTTTGTAATAAAAATGATATTTTTATTTAACATATAATGTTTGAGTTTTTGAGAAGTGAAAACTAATATGAGATGATATTTTTTAATTTGAGTGTAATTATGCTCATAAGTGACCAGTTTTTAGCTCAAATAATAAATAGATATTTTTTTGCCTTGATCATTATGTTGGGTGAAGAGTGCCCCCAAGGTGCTTGAAATGATGAAGATGTACAATAATAAAGGATTCACGGGCATTGGTGGAATGAAAATTTAAGTTTTTACCAAGTATTTCTTGAGTTTCTCATAGGATTCTTCACATTTAGAATTCCATTGAAATGTAGTGCCTTTTTTAAGTGTGTAAATGGGTGGCATCAATCAGTAAGCTAGGAAATGAAACATTAAATGGCTTGGATCTTGCCTTGTAAGTTACAAAATTATTTCAAATTAGGAGGAGGCATCTTGGTAATGGCCTAAACTTTATTTAGATCAACTTCAATGCTCCTATGATAAACAATGAAACCTAATAATTTTCTAGATATAATGCCAAAAACACACTTCCTAGGGTTCAAATGCCCTTTGTATTCATGAAGCCTTTCAAATATTATTCTCAATACTTCAAGATACTCTACATGGGTTCTTTATTTTCCCATAATGTCATCTACATGATCTTTAATAATGTCATGCATAAGATCATGGAAGATAATTGTCATTATGTGTTAATATGTAGCTACAACATTTTTTAAGCTAAATGGCATGACTTGGTAAGAAAATGCTCCCCATGAATTTGTGAAAATTATTTTGTATTTATAAACTAGATAAATATTGATTTGATTATATCCAGAGAATCCATCCATAAGATATATCATCTTATGTTCTATTGTAGAATCAATAATCATATCTATGTTGGGTAGTGGGAAATCATCCTTGGGACAATATTTGTTAAGGTCTTTTAAGTTTGTGTATATTCATATACATGTTGGCTTCTTACTAACTAGTATAATATTGAAAATTTATTCTACTTAAGGAATAGGATTAATAAAATATGTTGCAAATAACTTTTATAATTTCATTTTGACTAGGATGGTAATTTGTAGATGCATCTTCCACATTTTTTGTTTAATAAGATTAGTATCTAGGTGTATAACTAGATGATGCACTACCTATAAAGGATATAAACCTAGAATATTAGAGTAGGCTAAGGTAAATATATCAACGAATTTTGTTAGAATAGAAATAATCAGTTCATGTTCTTTTGAAGTGAGAGATGCACCAAATTTTATCATCTTAGGATCATCATGTGTGCCAATATTCACTTTTATAGTATCTTACATAAGAAGAGAGGAACTATCTTATAATATTATGGAAAGGGAAGGTAAATGATATTTTGGGTTTGAATGTGGGTTATCAAACCCACCCATGTAATAATAATCAAAATCATTCATAACAGGTAATGACCAATGAGTAACTAGATGCAAATTTTCCAAGATTATTCTCTCAAATGTTTTAGGATCATCAGTATTGAGTTCTAATCCAAATAAAATCATGGACTTATGGGACCTTGGGAATATAATGAAAGAGAGAAAAATTTCCCATCTAAGGGTGCCTAAAATTGTTTTTCACCAATGGACTTGTCATTTTCTTTACTATTTTCTTGATTTGAACGTGTCTCAAAGAGGTTTTCACTTAAGGATCTCAATGTTTTATTTTTATTTTTTATTTTTATTGTAACCAAGTAATTTCACCTACTATTCAAATTAGGCCTTAGGTTATAAAGTATAAATAAATCCTTTCTTGTGATCACCTATTGGTAAACTGTCTCTTAAACCCATAAATTCTAAAATGGTTACTTCATTTAGAAACTTATCAAGTGTGTTATCTTGGTTATGTTGGTCTCAATAAATAAGGTTAAGATAATGGATATTAAGGATAAATTTTGAAACAATGTAAATAGTAAGAATAGAATGGGAATTAAATAGATTAGTATTGGCAAGCTTATCTTAAATGCTATTAAAGGACTATGTGTCATTGTCAGGAATATTGTCATTAAATGTAGAGGTTGAATCAATTTAGGGATGTGAGGGGACAAGATTAGGTGATTTTTATCCAAGACCTTGATTATTTACATGTTTATTGGTAATAATAGGATCTAGTTTGCCTTTTTCCTTTGCTCCCAATCCTTTGCCTTTATAATCTTGATTTTCCATAATTTAATTGGGGATGGAGTGCTTTTTTCTTTGAAAACAAATATCAAAACTCTCACCATATATCCATGACTCATCTATTTATTTCAAATATTATTTATTATTATTTTTTCATGTTATAAATGGTATATACCCTTTAACGTTCTTACACCATTTCATCTTGGGCCTGCCATAGGATTTGGGTGATCTAGGGAGTTTGGAAATATGAAAATCAATTTAGATCATATATGTGCTAAGGAACTTATCATGAATAATAAAATGATATAAATTTAGTGGGGCAATAGTTAAGTTGGAATAGGAATCAAGGGTACTAGTATCAATATAATTAGATTTAGATGGATCGATCATCACTTGCTTATCTTTTTTGATAACATGATCATCATTGTTATCCAGTCTAAACTCTAATTCATGAAACCATGAGATTAGATAATCCCTAAAAGGAAATATGGGACCAATGATGGACTTTTATCCTCAATTTTAGGATTTATTTGAGATCATCCCAAAGCATGAATATAGGTATTTGACTTCAAAATGGAGTCTGCATGAATAATCTCCAAGAGATGTAGTGTTACCACTACAAGTTTAATATGAGATACCCATCCTAGGCCATGATGGCCACTCATGACAGTTAAAATCATAATTCAAAATTCAAACAAACAAAATTCCCTCAATCCTAAAAAAATATTTGTGGTGGACCACTTAGTTGACATGCAGAGGTGACTATCTAGGTCCAACTCCTAACTACCTTGATCTCGCATCCCTAGCTTCCAATGAAATTTCCATGAGGTCAAATTCCTTGTCCATCTTGGTGTTATAGCTAAAATTTTCACCCTTGGGAGGGTGTTTCAAACCCTCCCACTTGAGTTATACAATGGGATTAGTCCTAGGTTATGGTTGACCTCTAAGTGGACTAAACCTCTAGATTATAGGGATAACTTCCCTTGATGTATCAATTAAGCTCAAAAACACTACACTACTATCTTTAAAAGGAAAAGGGAGAAGAATAACATGAAATAAAACTAAGGGGGTGATACACCAAATCAATTGATCACTACTAATTAGCTACATGTGCATATGTAGACCATGAGACTAATCTGAACATACACTACTCCCAATTTAAATATAGACCATGAGATGAATATTAACATAGACTAATCTATAGTTTGTGATAGATGTTTAGGATAAGAAGACTAATCAAGAGGTCTATCATGACACTAATGAATATTAAAACTCACTCTATCCTCACACTTCACTTGAACACTTCACATGACCTATAAAAGAAGCTTTTAAACTATATATAAGTGTTAGAATATGATAACATGTCAAGGAAGACCAAGCCAATCACTTAATAAAATTAACTATACATACATGAAACACTAAGTACAATCAAAGGAGATAAAAATAGTTTATTTATTGATCAAAGGCATAAAAATGAGAAGGGTTTTTCCATACTCAAGTGAGGATATTTTTAAAAGCCATTAAAGGTAACATATATATAAAATGAGAGGAGAGAGAGAACTAGCATAGGAGAGAGTCATTGACAAGTGTCATTATTATAAAACTAGTTAGACATAAGAAGAGGAATATAGAAAATAGTCAATAATACTCTTCACTAAGAGTGTCCACTTGAGGTCATGATGATATTCTATAGTTGGCATAGGATAATACCTCACTTCTTCACTTGAAAATAATCCTTCTTTATTGGGAGTTACCAACCACTTGAAACTATCTTAGAAGTTCTTGACACCTCTAAACTGACATGAAAGATATAGGTTAAGCCTATTTAATTCAGCATGCACCTCTTAAACTAATGTTTCACTTTGACACATGCCACTCACACTCCTTATATCTCATAAAGATTCCTCTTCATTGGTCATATAGGCCTATTAGCCAACTAGGCTTATTTGTTTGATGTTTTCCATTTAGATGGCCATGAATGTTTAAAATGAACTTGTTAAAAAATATTGAGGCTCCAAAATCTAAAAATCATTCTTATTAGTGTTTAAGGGACTCTTAGGCCCTCAATGATTTCCCATAGGTCTGTAATTAGGCTTCTTGAACAAAAATAGTGATATAGTCACTTCTTGGGCCCAAACACTTGACATGGAAGCTCATATATCATCTTAAAATGTTTATATATGGAGTAAAGAGGGTTATAAAACCTCTATATAGGCTTATAAAGTCTTTATACCTAGATTGAAGACCTACCATCACCCTGCATACTCAAAATTAGGCATGTAACTATGCTTTCTAGGTTAGTTATATATTATTTTACCCTTAAGCATGCCACCAAGAGTATTTATAAGGTGCCGATAGGACCTACAGAGGTAATTAAAGTAATTATAAGACAAAATATGTGAATTTTAAGTCATCTTGAAGAGAAACACAGTCATCAAGTCACTTACAAGGTTTAAGGAGGGTTTAAGGTGTGTTTTAGTATTAATGATTGTTCATAGAGGATATATATCTTTGTCTCACCTGATACCATAGTATAGAAGTGGAGGTATCCATAAATCATCTCCAAACACCATTTATCCCCATGTAAAACCTCCTCCAAGTTCTAATACAAAATTATGCTCTCTCGAGCTCTTCACAAAGCTAAAACAAGGTTTGAAGTGACCTTCTATCTTAATGATTGTTCATAAAGATGTGGGGGTGGAAGAATGAAACAATGATATGGGTTTAAATTAGTTGACCCGTATCATCACCTTAAATATCCATTTTCCACCATGCATCTCCTTGGTGGAGTTATAACCTTCAGAAGATGACCTCTCATGTAGTCATACTATGTGAGAGATTGAGAGATTGGTTTTTAGCACAAAAAACCTTTAAAGTTAATTTTAATGGTTATATATGCTTTATAAAACTATAAAATTCCTCCTATAAGGTTATCCATCTGATTTAACAATTTTATGAATATTGGTATATTATTCCTAATTTATTTAAAGGGTCTGAGCAAAAAAATTAGTAAATAAATATGTAATTATTAAGCTACTAATTTGTGAAACTTGATTGCAATTCAAAATTTTATAAAAATAGTAATAAGGGGAATAAAATAAGACTTATCTAGAAACTAATTGATCTAACTGAGACAAAGGCTCTAATTCACTATGCAGGACTGGGACACTATCATAAACTAAGATCTAAACTTTATTTTATGATTGGATAGGAATGTCGAAACTAGACAGGAGTGGTGCTAGCACTATAGTCCACCTCTATTGTGATTGTCTTGAGGATATGGTATTTATGGGTTTTGTTTTCCAAGTCTGTGTGACCCTGTCCACAAAGTTTTAGCATCTAAAATTTTGTAGAGCTCTTTATAGAGTAGAGTTTCTCTCAAAACCTATCTTCAATTGTGATTTAACCAATTTTGAGTAAGAGGGGGGGTTAGTGTGTGTAAGATTCACTAGATGTGCATCCACACCCCTTACGCAGGCATGTTGCCTACATACCAATACTCTGAAGAGGGATCAAGCCATATGTAGTTCTCCCACTTGATGTTATTTGTGAAATTATCTGTATGAAGATGTAAAATTATAAACTATATGTGCTTGAGGTGGTTAAATACTAGTGTAAGGATTTGAATAAGCTTTTAAGTGTGTTGGCTAGTTTTATGTAGAGAATAGGGAAGATTTCTTGAGTAGTCTTGCTTGTATTCTTACTTGCTTAGTGATAATTTCCAACCCTTTTTAAATGATCTTTAAATGGTCTATTATAGGGATCTATTGGTCATGGGTTAAATTTACTCACATTGGGATGATAAGGAGAAGGATGGGAAACCAAAATAAATTAACCATTAAGGCCAAAAATAGACTTGGAAAATAGCACTGAAAGCAGATAGGTGTGCCACCAGTGTTATAGTCCTAGTGTGGCACTATTGTCCTAAGTAGACAAGACTTAGGGGGATGGATCTATCATAGAAATAGGGGTCTAGCTTAGTTGGAATCAATTCTTGAAGGATATGGATGATTGTAAATTAGTGAAAAGATACCTATGAGGGTCATGAGATCAAGTAAGAGGGACCTAAGTGTTGGGTGTCATTAGCCATGTTTAATTTACCAATTTATTCATTTTATATTATTACATTCCCCCACCCACTTTATTCTAGTGATGTAGCAAACTGAAATACTAAGATAAAGGAAAAATAGAAAATATACTTGAACTTACCTACAAAGTGTGAAGCTCATGAAGCTATGTGATGCTGGGTGTGCATAAAGAGAGCACATTATGAAGTGAAAATCTAAAATAAAAATAAAGAGTAAATTAGTTCTTACTATATATGTTATATCTAAAATAAGAATGCACAAGGTTGGGTAAGAAAGAGAGGAAGATAAAGGGAAAAATATACCTCACCAAGTACATAGACCAATACAAAACCTATTGTGATGTTGATAAGTGTTGGATATGTGTTGAGCCAAGATTAATATCATGAATGGAGATGAGTGCTTAATTCCCTAAAAGTGGCTCAAGAATGTAAAAATTAGCCCTTTGGCTCCATCATCACCTACTAAGTGAAGCCAAGTGGTCATACATGTGTTGATTAAAGTTTGGACTATGTGTTTAACCCTCTAAATAGGTGGCTCAAGAATACAAAGGCTAGTTAGTCCTTTGGCTCTATCATTTCCCCATGAAGTGAAGCTATGAATTGATACTAGTATGAAATTTGTGTCATATGATATGGCTCTTAAAGCCCATGAATATACTATGACTAAAAATGTTGGTGTGAATAGTTGAATGTATGCGAAAAACTAGGCCATTATTGGCCACTCTGAAAGATGGATATTAGGATTATATGAAAGCCTCTTCAAACTAGTGCATTGGGATTGTATGAAAGCCACTAAAAAATTCAATAACTTAAGAATTTGGAGGTTAGGATTATATAAATCCATTATAAAATGATTCCAACCACCTATAGATGGAATAAGGCATGCAACTATTGAGAATGCCTAGGTAATACTAAACTTAGAAAGGAGAAGAAAATAAATATGTCACACACATTGCCCCCAATCACTGGTGTCTATAACATGATTTGGAAGTTATATCAATTATCATGTCTAAAAATAGAAGTGAGAGCCATCATGTCATGCATGATGCCCCATATATCTAGATTCTCTGAGCAAAAGTGTACTAAAAATTATTAATTTTGAATTAGTTTGGATGTGTAAAATTGTAATTTAACCTACTTTTTTACCTGCTTCTAGAAAGTCTAGTTTTTTTGTTTGGATAGGAGTGTTGAAAGTGGATACTAGTGGCACAATCACTGTATTCCAAGTTAGGTGATGTTGTCTAGGGCCAAATTTGGTAACTATTTTTATATTATCACTATCTATCTAGTCTATTCTAGCTATTTTGATGTTTGGTTTCTATTCTAGGTATGTTGAATGCTAGATATTTGACTATTAGGAGCTCTAATCTCTATGACAAGACCCCTATTTATTTCCCTCTTTTTTGAGAGTAGGAATATAGACCCTGCAATTATTTCCCTTAAAAAAAATCCCTACAAGTGTGTTATGCTACAAAGATACATGATATAGAAATTATAATTGACAAGATATCTCAAGCTATATCATGGTTTGTAATGAGATATTGTTAGATCAATAGGGGAATGCCTAGATGGATATAATAATGTAATAACATGTGTAATGTATTGAATTAGAAATGAAAGTCTAATTAGTTGTTAGTTATTAGTTCTTAATTGTTAGTTTCCATAGAAGGATGGATCATGATGTCCATCATGGCATCCAAGAAAGAAAAATAAATGTGTGATGTGGATCATAGCATTGTAAACAATAAGAAGTAAATAAGCAACAAGCACACAAGGTAAGAATTAAGAAATGTATAAGGGTGGCCAAGGGGCCAACCAAATAAGGGACATGGTCACATGTCACTCATACTGGAAGGCAAGCATACAAGGCATGTTCAAATTCCATATACACATATAATTGAAACAAGCAAGGTTGGTGTGAAAGCCATAATCACATAGAAAAGTATAGGCAAGGGACATTGGCAAACATCTAAAGGCACACACATGAATAGAGGAAAAGGACATTTGCAAATGTCCTAAGGCACATACAAGGGAAAAATAGGAACTGAGAAATGCAATCACATCAAGCTATGCTAATAAATAAAAGAAAACATGTAATAACTAGAAATACAATCGCATCTAACTAATCAAAGAAGGAGGTGAAAGTGTGCAAGACATGTTAGTACAAGACTAAGTATATTCTAAGAAATTCACAAGTGTTATATACTAGTGATATGTTGATATAGTAATTTTGGTAAGCATTAAATATGTATATCAACATGATAACTAGAATGTGTGGTGTAGGAATGACATAACATAGATGTGTAGTCATGTAGAAGATGTCCCTAGTGGGTATGTATATCTATGTATGTCTCAATGTAGAAGTAGGATCCCCCCTAATAGCTAGATTAAAGCAATAAAAGAATTATATTTCACTACACACACTCAAAAGAGATCAAGTTAAGCATGGTAATGTAGATAAATTGACAAACAATACCATAAAATAACATGTGTAAGTCTAGCATGATACTAGAAATGTAAAGCATGGATGATGCTTATAGTCAAAATATTTTTGGTGATTTTTAATTATTTTCATGTTTTTGTATTTTAAACTATTTGAATTTTTTTTATTTTTGAATTTTTTATTGTTTTTAGTATTTTGAATAAGTTATGAACTATGTACAATCAAGCATAAGAAACTATGCATAGGTAAGCTAGGAAAGAATGATATGAACTGATGAGTCTCATGGGAGACTCCCTATCATGGTGTCCTATATCAAGGAGAGGAATTGTGCATGATTGTGAAGCATAAGGTAATGGATATGAATATGATTCTAAATATTTGGATTCATTAGTTGGTATCTTGGAAATCATAATAATGTGTATTGTTCCACTTATCATTATCTTCTTGATTTTGAACCAATGGAATGCTAATATTGAATTTTGTTATATCTATATCTTTTCCTTTGATAAAATATGTATATGAATGATTTATCTTAGGATTTTTAATAAATCCTAAACCTTCGTGACAAACATTATCAACTGCTAGAATAGGAGTAGTGATGCCTTGAGCTTGTATGTCCAACCCTTGACCTTGATAATCAAACTATTGTAGATATTTTTTACCAAACCCATACTACTTTGAAAGTTGAGCCTTATTTTTGAGAGGTATATTTTCATATTTTTCATGATTTACCTATGCCTATGGTACTATTACTTGCTGTGATTTTGCTTTTTGATCCTTTTGTTGTTTTGAGTTTTGCTTTGGTAACCACTTTTGTACTATTTTTGAATATGACCCTTTATAAATGTGTTCCTATGTCACTATGGATTGATTGAATAATTTACCTTGTATATGGTCCTAATTATCAATTAACTATTATATATATTATTTCAATGTAAAATATGAATCTGTGTGATGCTCATGCATTATATGATATGCACAATAATATCTAGATCTTATCACTGGATGTAGAGGAGGTATTTTCATCAAATTAGATTTAATAATTTCACTTAGTACCACACTTGAACTCTATTTTTACCTTTTAATTCTTTTTGAATCACTAGTTTTAGATTTGCTTTGTTTTGATTTCTTTTTTTGATATGTAATGTTACTTGCAACCAATTGACTAGGTGAAGGTGCATATACATGATTGACACTAGGATGCCTTTGAGACTTTTGTATTATAATCTAATTTTCCAATGTTTTAATCTTGTCATGTAATAGTTAATTCTATGTTTTTAAAATTTAAATTATCTTGTTCATACTGGTGATTTTATGCCTTAGAGTCTTATAAGTGCAAACTGTAGTTGCTTCTGATTGAACATGTAAGTACATATGTTCAAGATGGTTTGAAGAAGTTATAGGCTTAATGTGTACATTAGTAACAATAGTATATTTTTCCTCACCTTTTGGAGGGGTGATATCATGGACTTGGTTATAGGGATAGTAGCTATCACCCTCTTGAGGGAAAGGAGGAGAAGGAATTTCTTTCCTATGCATAATATATGACATTGAAATTTTATAGGTGGTAGTTGACTTATGTAGAAACCATGTAGCCAAGGAGTTAGGTATATATAGGTTAAACCCATTTATATGGGATGAATTTCATGTAAGTTGAGTTATAATTTTTATAGAAATATGATTATAAATTATATTCCACATGAGAGAGAGCAAACAAGGGATAGAGAGCATGTAATTATTCACTAATGCATAAAGAACTTTTACATGTGTTATGATATGTCTAATATATGTGGCAAGATAAACTTGAAAATATTTCCATATGAGAGATAGAAATAAAAGGGTAGAGATCATGGAATTCTTCATTAATACGTAAATATCTTTGACTTGTAACATAATATTTCTAACTTGTTTAGTAAAATAGAGTTGGAAATTATTTTGCATGAGAGAGAGAGAGAGAGTATGCAAAAGAAATATTGAAATCTTGTGCATGTTTAGAAATAAATTTTGTAATATCATCCTTTACTATAAATATTAAACATGAAATTCAAATAATGAATCTTTATACTAACATGTGATAAAATTCATCATTCATGTACATGATAGGACCAATGATGGTCTCCTTATTATTTGCAAGAAATGTAAGAAAAAAATTTAAATAAGGGAGATCCATTTTTGCAATATAATTATAGGTGTAAGGTGATACCTCAAGAAGCAAATAGGAACTAGCAGATGCAACTAGGGTTTTAAAGATAATTATTTGAACAATTTACTATTAAACTTTGAAATTTAAATTGAATTTTTGAGTTATATATGTGGTAAAAAATCAAAAATTTATTAGAAAATTTATGATTTAAAGAGACCTAGTAGATGCCACTAGGTTTTGAAAAATAAATGTTTTTGAAAATTAATATTAAATTTTTAAATTTGAATCAATCTTCTAATTCAAATATGCTAGTAAAAATTTAGAAAATGATTGGAAAAATACTAGGACCTAGTATGGGCAACTAGGGTTTAAAAGGAAATTATTTTAAAATTACTATGAAATTTTAAAATTTAATGCTAATTTATTATTTGATTATGTAGGTAAAAAATCAAAAAAAAATATAGGAAAAAATTAGTAGGAAATTTACCCTAGGGTTTCTAGGGTTTTTATGTGTAAACGAAGTAAGTTAGGTTCACCAAATGATTTAACAATTTTGGGAATATTGGTATATTATTCCTAATTTAGTTAAAGGGCCTAAGTATTAAAATTAGTAAATAAATATGTAATTATTAAGCTATTAATTTTTGAAATTTTATTTCAATTCAAAAATTTATAAAAATAATAATGAGAAGAAAACAAGACTTAGCTAGAAATTGATTGATCTGACTGAGATAGAGGCTACAATTCATTGTGCAGGACTAGGACACTATCACAAACTATGATCTAAACTTAATTTTGTGATTGGATAAGAGTGTTATAACTAGATAGGAGTGGCACTGGTGTTGTATTCCACATCTGACACTATTATCATGAGGATCTAAGCTTTTTGGGTTTTATTCATCAAGTCTGTATGACCTTGTCTATGAAGTTTTGGTAGCTAAAAATATATAGATCTCACTATAGAGTAGATTTTATCTTCAAACCCTATATTCTATTATTTTTTGACTCATTTTGAGAAAGAGGGGAAACTATTGTGAGTAATATTTATTGGACATGGATCCACACCCATTGTGTGGGTATGTTACCTACATACCAATTATTTGAAGAGGGATCAAGCCATATGTAGTTTTCCCACTTGATGTGATTTGTGAAATTAAGTGTATGAATATTTAGAATGATAAACTAGATGTGATTTAGGGTCTTAGGGACTAGTGTAAGGTTTAGAATAAGCTTTTAAGAGTGTTGATTGGCTATATATAGAGAATAGGGAAGATTTATTAAGTAATCTTGCTTGCTTAGTAATAATTCATAACCCTTTATAAATGATATTTGAATGGTATTTTATAGGGATATATTAGTCATGTATTGAATTTACTCATGTTAAGATGACAAGGAGAAAGATGGGAAACTATAATAAATTGACCATTGGGGCCATAAATAGACTTGGAAAATAACACCAAAAGTAGACAGGAGTGGCACCAGTGTTATAGTCCTAGTGTGGTGATAATGTCTTGAGTAGATGGGAATTTTGGGTATGGATATATAATGTAAATATGGTTCTATCTTAGTTGGGATCAAGTCTAGAAAGCTATAAATGATTGGGAATCATGAAAAGATGCATATGAGGGTCATGCAAGAAAGTAAGAGGGACCTAAGGGTTGGGTGTCATTATCCATGCTCAAGTTACCAATTTTTGCATTTTATATGACTAAAATATCACTAATATAATAATATTAACTCTTCAAAAGACTTAAGACTTGTTGAGACCTATGGTGAGGGTTTATGAGAAACTAGGTTAATCTAAGCCTAGCTATCATGTCTTAATCTTTTCTTTATTTTTAAAGAGCTATATCCTCTATGATATCTCTTATAAAGGTATTATTAACTACCTTATATTATTCACTCTTAAAAACACCTCAAGACCCACACTATTTCTTCATGCTCTAAATCATAGCCATGTAGATGGTTATTTAGGTTTCATGACCTCACACCTTGAGAATGGGTCCTCCTCAGCTAATTTTATCAATTTTATGATCATGGAAAGTATTAATTCTCTCCCTAAATATTATCATACCTTATTTTTTGATCACTTGACACCACAAATATCTTTTCTCCAACGGTGCATGTGGCAGGCCTATAGGTGTCTACTTTAAGCTTCTTGACTCTTTTCACTATATGTTAATATTGTTGAGGTCATTTGAATGCTCTAAATTAATACCTAAAATTTTATTTTATCCATTTAATATCTTAATGAGGTAATTATTCCCTTTATGAGGGTTAATATGTTTTCTTACTTGTAAGATTTAGAACTTTTTGGTCAAAAATGTGGACCTACAGGTTTGTAGACTTATAAGTCTACATTTACTTGAATCTTAATATTTTATGTCATATTTAAAATATTATATTTATTGTAATCATTTCATTAATTCTTATTATAATTTTACAAGGTCAAAACACTCCTTAAATCATCTGTAATGACTTCAATTACATAACTTGGCTCATATGGTACATATAAACCTATAGGTTTCTACTTTAGGCCTAACACCTAATTCTTCTATCATGTGATGAATATACATATCCTCCATGAATTTTAAAGGTATTTTATGAAAATATGAACTTATTTCACTATTTTAATACCCTTTTCAATTGGATAATACATAAAGTACCAAGAAACCTTTCTATTCTATTTGAAGCCTTGATAGTTCATTAGCCTTTGACCTTTAACTATCTCTATGTTTATGACTTGGAAAATATGACTTCAAATATTATGAAAATTTTTAAATAAATATTAGGGTATATTATAGTGTCTTCAATGTCCTACATACACCTTTGTTTCAAGTTCTTAGTACAAATGTTTACCTGTAGGTCTTCAGACCTTTAGGTCTCCATTCTTATTCATTTGGATGATCCAAGCCTATTTAGGAGTCTTATTATACCATTTTGTCATCAAATTATTTTTATTAGACATATAGGTAGTGAAAAAAACTTATCCAATACATTTCAAGATGTCATACACCCCTACTCTACTTGTAAGCACTTAAAAACCCTTCATTAACCTTGCCTACAACTCTCAATGCCATTAAAGAGAGGTTTTCTCTCTCTCAACTATTCACACATGATAAAATTTGTGGATAAATGTGTTATAAAGTTGTACATATGTTTTATGGGACTATACAATATTTACTTTCACATTTAGCTTTCACTTGCACTTAAAATGCCCAAAACTAAGCATTGAGGATTTTGTTAGGGTTTAAGACCACCTCATGGTCTTAGTGATTGTTCATAAAGGAGGTACCACTAATATAATAACTATGTCCATGGATTTTAATTAAAATAATACCCCCTCCTATACCCAATATATTAGGTCATCACTTTGTCTCCTCTATATAGAATGAGTGTATTAAACTGCCCATTGTGAATTTGCCAAGGTCTTGATGGAAATTCTTATGTAAATTTTAGATTCTTTGGATCTATTTAAGATTTATAGTCATTAAATTGATATGATGGAGGTGAAAAGACACATTTTTATTCATTTACACCTAAATATGGATTCTTTATATCTATATAAGTGACCAAAATTGCCTTCTTTGGAGTGATTCATCCTCTTTTATATGTTGAACTACAAAAATTCATGACTCTAACCAATTATTGACATTATGCATATTATAAATCTCTTTCATAATCATAAAAAGTGCGATTTCACACATATTTCATATTTTTTAGCTTTGAAGTTGAATTGACAAGCCTAGACATACATTAGACTTGACCATATGCACCTTTGCTTAAAGACTTTTAAAATGAAATATTGACCTATGTGACATGATTATAATATATTTGATGACCTTAGATAATTATTTACCTTTTAACCATGCTTGATAACTATAGCACATAATATGACCTTAGACATAAAGTTATACCTCATGTGAAGACTCAAAATGGTGACTTGGACATCCCCTACACCCTACCAACAATGACCCTAATAAGAAGTAGCTAAGACAAGCAAACATACAGTGAGCATAAAAAACCTTAATCTTTACAAATACCTTAACATATGATAATTTACCTTAACATTTCCAAAACATTACATATATTATTTTAGGCCTCTAGAGACCTTTGAATCTCTTCTTTTCACTCAAGCATACTTTCCCAAAGGACCAATACCTCATTTGATAACCCAAGACATGAATTTTCATGTTGAATTTGTAGACCACTCTATTACACACTATGAAAACTTAAACTATGTTAATCAAGACCTTCATTAAATAATAATACCATCATGAAACCTCATAAATTAATAATAAGACATCAAAATACATGGGATGGATATCAATAATGTTATGAGACATGAAAAGTCAAGTTTTGAACTATAGGGGATGACATTTTTAGCCTGAGGGAAAAAATGGTCTATAATTTGGAAATTCATAGGGGTAACATGCCTATAATGCTAATAAACTATTAGCATTGTCTTTCTATTAGATAATGGAGTCATTTGAAATAAACTACTAACTAGTATGGGACCTTGACTTTGGTTGCAATACCTTTAAAATCATACAGTATATTTTACTACCTCACCAAGATAACCAAAAAAAACAAACACCAAAACAACACACACACAACAAGCAAAAATACAAAACAAACCAACACACTTGTGCTAACAAGCACTTAGGAATAATCAATCTACTACACACAACCAACCTCAACTTATCTTTCTCTTCTAGGATCAAATGGAAATTTCTTGAGACTACCATTCCCCCATGAAACCAAGTTGTCATATACTGAGTGGAGTCTAATCAGGCATTGTTCATGGAGTGAGAGCTTCCACATGCATTTGGAGATGTTAACATACTCATGGTCTCTTTTATTAGAAACCAAACATTCTTAATTCATTCCCTTATCCATGGATTGACTATATGATTTAAGAACAAATTCATACTTTCTTATTATCTTTACTCCATCCATAAGTTGTTCTTGATTTTCTATGGCCATTTGAAGAGATTCATTGTGTCTTGGAACTTTTAAACCCTTTTATGGTCTCTAAAACATGTTCCCATGTTTCAAAATTATCTTATTGAAGCATACTATGATTAGTGTCTTCTTTAAAATGCCCTTCAATTTTTATAACCTCATTTTTAGGCTTCCTCCTATGCTCACTAGGAAGAATCTCAACTTTATGAGAGACTTTTTCATGTTTATCAGTATTTACCTCAACAATATCATATACCATTAGATCTTATTTTTGTTCCATATTATCAAGATCATTTTCTAGTGTTTCTTCCACTATTTTAATCTGATGTTCATTAACAAGATTTACTTGGCAACAAGGAGTGAGTTTGTCATCTTCGATGAAACTAGGAATTTCAAAACCAAAACATACATCCTTTTGGCCAATTGAAACTTATTTAAGGCTATCCATTTATTATATAACTCTTGTAAGCTAATGGTTAGGGTTAATATACTAATAATATAATTCACCAAATTGAGTAAAATATAAATCCACCTCAACCCCAGCCATGAAACCTCATGAGAAAGACAAGAATGAAATAACACATGCTTAAAATGATACCTAGGCTGCTAAAACTAGGTTTAATTCATTTAGAGTCACCATTGATGTTTTTTTAAATGGCTCCAAAGGCTGTTGCATTGAAGAGAAACACCAAAAACCTTCATATGATTGTCAATCTTATCCCATCAGGTATGATATAACTATTATAGCTCAAATTTTCAACCTTATGAGGGTGTTTCAAGCCCTCTCACTTAAGACATACAATGGGATTAGTCATAGGTTATGGGTGACATATAAATAGACTAAACCTCTATATTATAGGGCTATCTCCCATTAATATATCAATTAGGCTCATAAACATTACATTACTAGCTTATAAAGGAAAGGGGAGAAAAATAACATGAAAGAAAACTAAGGGGGTGATACACCAAATCAATTGATCACTAAAAACTAGTTGCATGTGCATATGTATACCATGAGACTAATCTAAACATACAATACTCTCAATCTAAATCTCTCACATCAACATTTCAATGTGGAGGTTGTGATAGATGTTTAGGCTAAGAGGATTAATAAAGAGGTCTATAATGACACTAATGAATAGAAAAACTCACTCAACCCTCACACTTCACTTGAACACTTCACATGACTACAAAATAAGATTTTAAACTGCATATAGGTTTTAGAATAAGATAATATTTCAAGGAATACAAAGTTATTCACCTAACAAGATCAACTATCCATGAATACACACTAATTATCATTAAAAGAGGAAGTAAAAATAGTAGTATTTATTGATCTAAGGTGTAAAAATGATCAAGGATTCACAATAATTAGTTAGAGGATCCTTTTACAAGATATTAAAGGAAGCATATATAGAAAATGAGAGAAGGAGAGAGAGAAGTGGCATAAGAGAGTCATTGAAAAGTGTCATTGTTCTAAAACTAGTTACACACAAGAATATGAATATATAAAATAGTCCATAAGACTCTTCACCATAAGTTTCCACTTGAGGTCATGATGATCTTCTAGATTTAGCATAGGAGAACACCTCACTTCTTCACTTGAAACTAATCCTTCTTTCTTGGTAGTTAACAACCACTTGAAATTATCTTAGAATTATTTGACACATCTAAACTAACATGAAAGATATAAGTTAGGCCTATTTAAGTCATCATGTACATATTGAATTTATTTTTCACTTTGACACATTCCACTCACACTCCTTATAGCATCTCATGAAGATTCCTCTTCGTTGGTCATATAGGACTCTTAGCCAACTAGGCTTAGTTGCTTAATGCTTTCCATTTGGATTCCCATGAATGCTTCAAAGGATATTGGTCATAATATAATGAGGCTCCAAAATCTCAAAATACATTCTTATTAGTGTTCAAGGGACTCTTAGGCTGTCCATGATTTCTCATAGGTCTGTAATTAGGCTTCTTAAACAATAATATTGATAAAATCACTTCATGGGCCCAAATTATTGGTATGGAAGCTCATATAACATATTTAAAGGTTTATATAAGGATAAAATAGGGTCATAAAACCTATTTCTATGATTTTAAATTCTTTATACTTGGTTTGAAGACCTACCATCACCCTGCATACTCATAATTAGGCCTATAACAATACTTTCTAGGCTAATTCCATACTATTTTGCCCTCATGTGTGCTACTTAGTTTCTAACTCAAGTACCCATAAGACCTAAAAATGTCATTAAATTCATTACAAGGAAAAATATGTGCATTTTAAGTCATTTTAAAGAGAAAACTAGTCATCGGGTCACTTGTAGGGTTTAAGGAGGGTTTAAGGTGTGTTTTAGTCTTAATGATCAATTCATAGAGGACAAATCCTTTTATCTCTCATAACACCACAATATGGAAGTGAAATGACCCCTATATCATCTCTAAACACAAATTTTATCCATACAAATCCTCCTCCAAGTTATAAAAAATATATGCTCTCTCAAGCTCTTCACAAGGCTAAAAAAGGGTTTGGAGTGACCTTCTATCTTAATGATTATTTATAAATATGTGCAGGTGGAAGAATTAACCAATTATAAGGGTCTTAATTAGGATACCTATATTATCACCTAAAATATCAATTTTCCACCATGCATCTCCTTGGTGGAGTTCTGGGCTTCATAAGATGAGCTATCAGGAAAGCATACTATATGAGATACTGAGAGATTGGTTTTGAGCCAAAAAAACCTTCAAATTATATTTTAATGGTTATAAAAACTTTATAAAAATATAAAAATCCTCCTATAAGGTTATATAACACCCATCTAATCATTTTCACTCTTTAAAATACTTAATACCTTATGATACCTATGGTGAGGGTTTATGAGCAATTAGGCAAATATGACCCTAGTAGTCATGTTCTGGTCTTTTATTCCTTTTTCAAGAGTTCTATCCTATGTGAGATCCATCATCAAGGTCTTCTTAACCTCCTAATATTATTCAATCTTCAAAAAACCTCAATAACTACACTTTTTCTTCATGATCTAAATCATAGTCCAGTAGATGGATATTTAGGTTTCTTGGCCTCACACCTTGAGAATGGGCCCTCCTTGTAGACACCTAAAACTAGCCATAATTGGCTTCAACCAAAATTTATATTAATTCCTAACAACCATTTAAAATTAAGCCTAGGAATCATTAAACATCACAAATTTTCTTGTGCATCATTTATCAAAGCTTAGAATCACCTACTCACCTTGTGGCATCACAATAGTCAATTTGTCCTATAAACCTATTAAGTGGGGTAAATGAACAAATATCAAATATTTAAAGAGCTAAAAGGATAATAAAAATAAATTAACAAATCAAACCAGATTAAATGCCTAGATGAATTATCCATTTTTAATTAATGAATATGTAAAAAAGGAAATTCAAAAATCAAAATATCCTAGCCTTTCATCATTGCCTTTATGAGTTGTCAATCTCTTTGAAAATATCCTAAAATATCCAATTTTGAGAGCCATTCCTAGTAATTACAAATCATAATTACTTGACAACTATTAACTATACTAGAGTTATATTTGACTCACTTAGGTTAAGTTTGAACCCATTCTAATCCTTTACTTAACCCTAACTCACATTGGGTGAGATTTAAATCCATTTGCTATAAATATAATGACATGCCTCTTCATTTTTTAATCTCTCATAAGCCAAAGTTATAATGTAAATTTGGAGAGAGACATAATCTATTTTATTTTAAGTAGTGTTATAATTCTAAAATCTTGATCCAATCTATCAAAAGGCACATCAAATATAAGGTGTCAAGGAGAGAAGGAGCCAACAAGCTTCATTTTCTAAAGCTTCTTGATGCACAAGATGAGCAAGCAACTCAAAAAAGAATTTAGAGCTCCCAAAGAAGGTAAAGGAGTCATTATGTTTTATGCTTTAGTCATCTTTTCATTTGGTTTTTGTTACTAAGCTCTCCCTAGTATCTAGGCTAAGAGTGTAAGTGTTAGTGTTTATTTTAGTTTTATTTTACTTGAACTAACACTATACTAACCTCCCTTATTATATTCATATGATCACATAATGGCACACTTGGTGGGACCTAAATAATCTCATACAAACAAGCAGACTAATATGAATCTCCTATTTTTTTGAATGAATGCTTGACATTATTCAAAATTCAAGTTTTACTTTTGTTTTTCATGTATTCTATTTTTTAATGACCATTATTTACATATATATCAACATTGACCTTGATAAAACTAATGTTGATGTGACCAAAGTTGACATCGACTACCTATAATCAATATTGACCATTGTGTGTAGAATATATCATGGTAGAAATGTGTTTAAAACAAAAATTCTTGAGTTTTCTGGTTTTTGTTTTATGTCTAAAGGCTTAAATATCATTTGATTGACTATTTTCCTATAGGATTTAGTGTTATTTTTTTATTTTAAGTTCATTTGAGAATTTTATTTTATTTTTTGAAATATGTGTTATGGTTTTCTATGTTTTACAAGAAACTGACATCAATCTGTGTCGATAGACGTTGATCCTTTTATGACTAACTAACATCAATTTATATAGACTAGAATCGATCCCTATGTGGATGACATTGATCTATGAGACACAAATAATAGAGAAACCCAAGAGAAAATCTTGAAATATTATTTTTTAATTCATATTTAAGCTTTTAAGTAGGCAAAAACACTCTAGTAATTATAATTCCTAAGTTGAAAAGGCCAAGTTTGAATGTAGTTTGATCTTGCTCACTTAGTCTTTAATGTTTAAAATAAACCTAGTTCATTTTCATGCCTTATATGTTTTCAAAGTTTTTGCAAGTTTTTCAACTAATGCCAAGGGGCCAAAATTTCATAAACATCTCACTTTGGTGCAATAAAATAAACACTCACACTTAGATATATACTCTTAATATTTTTCATTTTATGTTTGATCTTTCAAAGTTGTTTGCTTTTAAAAAATGATTGATGCATGTATGCTCTCCCCCTGTCCCCCTTAGGGAAATCAGGTGAATAAAATTTCTCTTTCTTTTCCTTGGTTGTTTTTAGCCCAAAATCATGAAAAGAACATCATTAAGGCCCTCCTCAAATTTGTATGAATTGGGCGATCCAAATGCGACCTTAAAGTCTTTTCACTTGTATTTTATTTTCATGCATTTTGGCTTGTGAGTGGGATTTCATCACCTTCTTATGGGTTCCCTAGGGAAGTTTTTACCTAGGACTTCATCTCACAACATCATTTCAACCCCACTCTATGGTGGGGTATACAAATTAAGGTCAACTTACTGGGACACTAGTTTAAGCAATTAAACAAGCTCCATTAGTAAGATACTACCTTGGACCATAGGGTAAACTTAGACATCACACTATATTGAGAAAATGATGGATGTATTTGTTGTGAAAAGGACAAGACCTTTTCATAACAATGTATTTTACATGGATATAAATGATGTGAGCATCTCATATGTTAGCCACACTTGGGACCATCTAAAAACACCTAAAATTGATAGTTTAGAACAACCGCACTTGTCATGGACATAATTTTGATGCAGGGTAAGTAGCCCAAAGTTATATTTCATAGTAAAAACTCTTAGGAGAAAAGGGGGCCTAGAAACCCTACTTTTCATGCACTTTTATTTTTAGATTAACACTTAAAATCCTCCCAAGAGCAAGTATATTGATGGAATTTGACAGTATTATGAAACCTTGTCAGTTTTAGGATTTAGGACATTTACACTTAGGTGTTTATCCTTTATTACATGGTTTTTTAGGACATTTACACTTATGTGTACCTTTTGGATATTTACCTAGTGTCATTATGTTGTTCAATTTTGTCTAACTTATTGTTTGTTTAAATAATCATAGTTTTCATTATTATTTGTGCCTTTATTTGGGAGAAATGGCCTATCTTCCATATGCCTTTTTTTCATGCCTTATGCTAATTGACCAAGTTCATGTTTAATTCTGAGTGCCTAGTTTATGCCAAAGTGTTTCAAATTTGTTAACTTAAATCTCTCACCTTGTTTTTAAAGTATAGCTTTTGTGCCTTGTTTTGCTTAAAGACCTAGCATATGCCTATTTTGAGCCTAGATTTTATGTTGCATTTGGATAAAATACCTAGAAACTTTTGTTTTCTTAGATTATATTTGTTTGAAACACTTTATACCTAGAGTCTGACATGTTGGTTTCTATTTAACCACTTGACCTTTTGTGTGAGACATTTGACATTAGATTATTTTTACCAAGTTTTAGCATAGACTAATTTGGATATAAAACTCTATTTACTTCAACCAAGTTAGATTATTTTTAGACCTTTTGTCCTTTGGACATTATTTTTAAGAGTTTGTAGAAGGCCTTTTGTGAAGAGTTCATCATTGATGCAGATATGTATTGTTACACTCATAATGGAGGCATGTACAATCCAAGTTATGATATAATAGTCACACAAGTTGACTTTGTTTGAGACATCTATGGTTAAGAAATAGTTTGTGAGATAGATCCTTATCCTCCTTACAATCTTTAGTTTGGGGAACAAAGCCAAGATCCTCAAGAAAAATATGTAATGGTACCTCATTTGATTTGGTTAACATAAGATATTCACCCTCTCACTACTCATGGTATCTAATCCTTCACCTATACCATTAACCCTCCTTTAGGTTGTGTGAGCCACCAAGATCCACAATGTCCAAAGATTATCATATCAGGACCTTATCCTTTGGTTTGTGCAAGCAACCAAGCTTCATAATGCCCTACCATTTCTATTCTAGGACCTCATACTTTAGCTTGTTTAAGCAACTAAGCTTCATAATACCCTACCATTTATATTCTAGGGCCTCATCCTTTGGCTTGTGTGAGCAACCAAGCTCCATAATGCCCTACCATTTCTATACCAAGACATTGTCCTTTAGCTCACGATAGTAACCAAGCTTTGTAATGCCCTACCATTTCTATACCAAGACCTCATCATTTGTCTTGTGTGAATGATCAAGCTTGAAAACTCACTACCATTACCATTTTAGGACCTTATCTTTTAACTTATGTGAGCACCAAGCTCCATGATGCCCTACCATTACCATTCTAAGCCCTTTCAAGTATGGTATCCCATTATCCCAATAAAGTTATCCAATTACAACTTGATGGGTCATAATTACTATATTATGCCATAAACCAACCTTTGTTAAGTCTACCATTATCCAACCACTGGCCATTATTCATCCATTACCAACCATTCCCCAGTTTATAAATCCCATGCTAATCATCCATCCCTAAATAATTAAATTTTTACCTTAATCACACCAATCATTTGAAGACCAAGATGTGTTCAAAACTTGTATTTTAAAACTAATTTTAAACCAATTCCAAGAAAACCAACCAAGCTATGATTTTTTTTGAAACACCTATTTATGATGATTCAACCTATGATGAATCACCTCTTAATACTATACCTTTTATTGGGGAGTCTCACTTTAAAAATCTAATATTTATTGAGTCACTTCTTAATGATTATAACCACATTTGGGTAAATAATTATATTGACCATTATCCTATTTTTATATAGCCTCCTTATAATGAACCAATCTTTGTGGAATTTTCTCTTGACCTTTTTCCCCTTATTGAGGAGTCTCACTTTGACAAACCAGTCTTTGTGGAGCCCATTATTCCATCACAATCCATTACTTATCCAATACCAAACATTCAACAAGACATCATTGTATCAACATCCATACTAGATGAAGAATCCACATTGAAGTCAGGTTCTATTCTTAAACTGACATTAGATTTAGCATTAGAAGTAGAATCAACATCAGTCTCACCATCAGATTCAAAGTCCCTTGAGTTTGAATCAGCTTCAGAATCAGAATATGTTCTTGGTTGTTAGAAAATTGGTTACACATGCCTTGTAGATCAATTTGAATATTTTTTATCCTTATAGGTTTTTGAGGATGATTATTTTAGTTTCAACACATGTTCTCCTAGTATCTTATATGAATATTGTGTTGCCTCCTCCCATTCCATTATTGTTCCACATACCATTAACACCAACCAACCTAGCCATTATATTGACATTCCACCTCCCACAAGTATCGATTAGGACCAACAAAATCACCCCTTATTAAACTACATCCATGATGACATATTAGTTATAGAATATCAAGGGGGCAAGACCACATTCATACAAAAGAAGAATAATCTCCTAGTGAAATCTTTTTAGAGGCGGTAGGGGATAATCAAAGTTTAAATTAAACATATTCTAGTGAAACCTTTTTGAAGGCTCTAGAGGAAAATTAAATTCAAAATTTAACATTCTTTAGTGAAACCTTCTTGGAGGTGTTATGGGACAATCAAGATAAATTCATTGGCAAAAACCTCATCGAGGCACCAATAGTTGATCACAACAATTCTTCACTAATTGATGAAGGTATTATCAAGATAAAATCCATAAAAATTCCAATATACAACATAATCATATGGTAGCTACTCTCAAGCCCAAAAAAATAAAAATTTGGTGGTTCTATTAAGAGCATATTCAAAAGTATTCAGCCCTACCACATCCAAAGTTATGTCAAATCTAGAATCAGCAACATTTTGTGTGCCTAAAAATCCTAGTCTTCATTTTTTTCCTAACTATTATAAATTCAATTATCATCCACCTTTACATTGCCAAAATAGACCTATCATCCAATATTTATCCATATTCGTCATCCCTAGCCACACTTTCCTTTGTAGAGTCTATAAAGACATCTTGCCTCAATGTTTGAAGGAAATAGAATCAATGACCAATGAAGATAACAATACCATTCCTGGAATCCAAATATACAATAGGTTTTTGTCAGACTAGTTATTCACAAGAGGTGTGGGCTACCAATTTACATAATTAATTATTCTAGTTATATCATATGTTGATCAGGACATGCATCTCCACATCATTAGGAACAATAAAAACACCTACCATTGCAATTTTCCATTTACCTTATTATTTCCCTTGGCCAAAACCCATACCATTTTCATATGCCATACCTTTTCCCTTACCTTTCCAAAATCATATACTCAACCAAAATCATTTACCTTACCTTTTCCATATGCCAAAAACCTTACCTTTTCCATTTACATTTACCTTGGCCAAAAACATTTGCTTATCATTTTCATTTTCCATTCCTCTTACTTTTGTTTCATACCCTACCATTCACCTTATCACTTGGGGGCAACCCTCTTATCATTTTATCCGATTATCATACCATCATTATCCTAAGCAATGTCATATTATATGCCATTATACCATGCCTTTACTATTAACCAAATCCTATTTTTATCCATCCTACCCTACCCCTTTTTGATCTTAGTTCCTTTATTTCTTCCCACACCTTCTACAAGGGGATTCTGATCTAGTTTTAGTAGTTTTAGAATTATGTGTTTAAATGGCAACCTATGAAAGTAGTGTGATAGTGGATTTGATAAGTTGTCTTTCATTTATGCCTAATTGGTGCCATTTATTATAACCACCTATGGGAAAATTAGTGTTCCACCTTGTGTTACTAATTATAACCACCTATGGGTAAATTAGTATCATATACCTATGTCATTATTTCCTATTTAAAACCACCTATGGGAAAATTAGAACAACACCTTTTTCATGCATTACTGCATCCCCTTTTCATTACTGTTTTCATTTGCCTTATCATTTACCTTAATTTTAGAACTTGTTGTGACCTAGTCAGTTCTCACTGCCATTTGTCTTGGTGGAGATATTATGCCTAGAGGTCTTAATAAGATTATGAAATTCATGCTTGATTCATGTTGAGGTCAGTGCAGTCCCCCTTTTCCATATGATCTCACCATTATGTGATCAACCTAAGCTAATGATCAAGCCATTTTTTGAGTGTTATTTTATCAATATCTAACAAGTTAATATGCCTCAAAATTCTAAAAACATTCAAAACTTTACCAAGCTAAAAACATTTGTCCTATTTAAGCCTAGTTAGTCATCTTTGATCGACCCTACTAGGGTAAATCTATTCTTAGGATGATTTCTATTGCTTTTATTTTTAGGATTTCTATGTGTTTATTCACTTAGTTATTTTTTTGTTTATTTGCTTTCATTATTGTGCCTTGACTCAATCTATATGCATTAATTAGGTGATTCCTTGTGCATTACTCTTAAGTCTATCCATATTCATACATCAACATTGTCATCATGGTTTTTATCATTAGTGCAGTGTTTTCAATTATTTTTAGATCAAGAATCAGTCTTTATGTACATTTTAGATACATCATCATGGTGTTTTATATCATGGTGAATACTATTATGTGATATATCAAAAATTATCTAAAAAAATATTACAAGTAATGGATCCATAAAAACTTCTCCTTTGCAACCTTGGTAAATCTTCCCACCTTCCTTAATAAAATCAACCTATTAGCCATTCTAGTTATATCAATTCTAATAATGATCATATCTACATTAGTAGGTACAACCAAATCATACATGTTGATAAATTATTATTATTCTATTTATTTCTTTCATCACTTTATGCATCCTCATGTGCTTGGTTATTTGTGTCTTCTTTAGTCATTAGACCATCGCATCTGCATATGTGTTCGTTCATCTTTAATATGTGCAATAGGTTATATCCTTAAGTTATGCTTACCAATATACTCTATTGAGGCATAATAAAAAATCATTTTTATTCCAAGTCATCTCAATGATTATAACCACCTACGAGAAATCATTATTTTGACTCATCCAACCTAATGGGGGCATATGCCTATGCCACTAATTATAACCACCATTGGGCAAATCAATGTCTCAACCTTTCTTACTAATTATAAATAGCTTTGAGAATATCAGTACTTTTTAAATAAATTATGCAATCATTTTCTTGATTGTATTAATCTCACCCATGGGTTAATTTCATTATTATTCTTATTTATTTTCAAGGGACTATCCATTAATAGTATGTGTTGGCCACTCCCTCGAGGGGGCATCATTCTAGGCTTCTCAAACATTGTTTGTAATTTCTTCTTCAATCATCATTTTATTTTTGGCCTATTTCATTATTTGAGAAGACATTATTATGCCTAAAACTTAAAACATCTTCCCAAATAGGGGAAAACTATAGACACCTAAAATTGGCCACAACTAGCTTTAAATGGACTTTAGATTTATTCCTACCTACCATTATAAATTAAGCCTAGGAATCATTAAATGTCCCAAATTTTCTTACGAATCATTCATCAAAGCTCAAAATCATGTTGAGGCATCCC
This sequence comes from Torreya grandis, assembly GCA_037957365.1. NCBI lineage: Eukaryota > Viridiplantae > Streptophyta > Pinopsida > Cupressales > Taxaceae > Torreya > Torreya grandis. The sequence goes on along the minus strand of JARHVA010004738.1, from coordinate 972,271 downwards.
TAATTAGGGAATCCTATCGTATGAAACCATAACTTCTAATTATTCATCCCTAATCACTTTACATCATCACAATAGTTAGTTTGGCCTATAGACCTATTAAGTGGGTCACATGAACAAATATCAAATCTTGAAAGAGCTAAAAGGCTAATCAAAATCAATTAAAAAATAAACTAGATTAAATACCTAGTTGATTTATCCATTGAAAATTAATGAATATCTAGTAAAATAAATTCAAAAATCAAAAATTCCTAACCTTTCATCATTGGCTTTATGAATTGTCAAGCTCTTTGAAAATATCCTAAAATATCCAATTTTGAGAGCCATGCCTAGTAATTACAAATCATAATTAATTTAAAAATATCATCACTACTAGAGTTATATTTGACTCACCTAAGTTAATTTTGAACCCATTCCAATCCTTAACTCAACCCTAACTCGCTTTGGGTGAGAGTTAAATCCATTTTCTATAAATATAATGCCATGCCTCTTAATTTTTTAAGCTCTCATAAGCCAAAGTTATAATGTAAATTTGGAGAGAGACATGAGATATTTTATTTAAATTAGTGTTATAATTCCAAAATATTGATCCATGATAACAAAAACCACATCAAAGCCATGATGCCAAGGAGAGAAAGAGCTGACAAGATATATTTTCCAAAGACTTCTTGATGCACAAGCTAGGCAAGCCACTCAACAAAGCATTTGGTGCTCCCAAGGAAGGTAAAAGAGTCATTGTATGTTATTTTTTAGTTTTTATTTCATTTTGTTTTTTTAATAACCTCTCCCTAGTATCTAGGCTTGGATTGTGAGTGTTAGTGTGTTTTTATTTGAGTTTACATTTACTTGAACTAACACTATACTAGCCTCCTTGGATTCCCATGATCACATTCCTCAACTAGTTTTATAAATTTTACAATCATGAAAAGTATTTTAAGGTTCATTTCATACTCTCCCTAACCATTATCAAACCTTATTATACCCTCACTTAACAACACAAGTATCTTTTCTCCAATTATGCATGTGGCAAGCCTGTAGGTACCTTAAGCTTCTCGACTCTTTTCTTTGTATGTTAATCTTGCTGAGGTCATTTTATTTCTATAAATTAGTTATTAAAATTGTTTATTATCCCTTTATTATCTAAATGAGGAAATTATTCCATTTAAGAGGCTCAATGTGTTCTCTTACTTGCAAGATTTATAATTTTTTGGTCCAAAATGTAAACCTACAAGTCTGTAGATTTATAGTTCTACATTTACCTGCATCGTGATATTTTATGGCATATTTCAAATATTATATTTCCCCTAATAATTTCATCAATATTATTATTATTTTATAAGGTAAAAACTTTCCTTAAAGCATCTTCAATGCCTTCAATTTCTTATCTTTTCCCATATAGTACATACAAACCTATAAGTTTGTACTTTAGGCCCAACACCTACTTCTCCTATCATGTGATGAATATCCCTATCCTCAATGATTTTTAAAGAAATTTTAGGACAATATAAAACTATTTTAATACCCTTTTCAATTATATCATACATAAAGTACCAAAAAAACCATATGTTTTGCTTGCAGCCTTGATAGTCCATTAGCCTTTGACCTTTAACTATCTCTCTGCTTATGACTTGGATAATCCAACTCCATAGATTATGATAAGTTTGAAATAAATATTAGGGTATATGATAGTGTATTAAATTTCATACATACACCTTCATTTAAATTTATTAGTATAAATGTTGACCTATAAATCTATAGACTTGTAGGTCTACATTCCTATTCATTTGGATGATCCAAGCATGTTGGCATCACCTTATTTTTATTAGACCTTAAGTAGTGAAAAAAACTTCTTTAATACATCTCAATATGTCATCCACTCATAATCTAATTATAATAACTTGAAAACCCTTCATTAACCCTACTCACAACTCTCAACACCATTCAATAGAGGTCTTCTCTCTCTCTCAACTACTCACACATGCCAAACTTGATGGTTAAAGGTAAGATAAAGTTATTTATATGTTTTATGGGCCTCTAAAATATTTAATTTGACACATTTATCTTTCACTTGCACTCAAAATTCCTAAAACCAAGCCTTGAGGGTTTTGATAGGGTTTAAGACTAGCTCATGGTCATAGTGATTATTCATAAAGGAGGGGCCACCAATCTAAGAATTATTGCCATGTATTTGAAGGCCATTAGGTACCCCTCCTACACCCAAGAAATTAGGTAACCAATCTCTTTCCTATTTATATAATGATAAATTTAAACTACCCATTATGAGTCTATCAAGGGTTGGATGGAGATTCTGATGTAAATTTTGGCTTATTTGGCTATGTGCAAGCTTGATAGTCTTGAAATTTATCTAAGGGAGGTGAAGAGACACCTGTTCATGCATTTAAACCTGGAGGTGGATCTTTTATATCTATACAAGTGACCAAAATTTCCTTATTTGGAGTGATTTTTTTGAATTAGTTACTAAGAGGGGGAGTAAATCATTTGCTTAACAATATCTATTAAATTTCATGAATCATTCATTTATATTAAATATCAATGCATAAAAAAGTAACCATAAAAGCATATCATGAGAGAACACAAAAGATATGTCAAAAACCCTATTTAGGGATAAAACCCATTGAACCATGCACATGTACTACAATCCTATAATTTCAATATCCAAGTTTTAGTGAAGCACCAACTTCACAAGGAGATCTAACCCCTATCTAGATAAGCACCAACTTAACTAGTCTTCATCAAGCTCTATCTTGTAAGGAGTATCCAACCCCCTAGGTAGCTTAGCACCAAATAAGTTACCTCTAATATTTTATCACCTTAGAACACCTATCTCTAACTCAACTATAGATGACAACCTTATTTTACACTCTTTACACTTCAATCTCACTCAAATAGCCTCTTAAGCCTTCTCACTCAAATAGCCCTCTCTTTGGTAGAATTAGATCAAATGACCTTATTAAAAACCTATAAAAAATATTTATATACTCGTGGAATGTTTTTATCATCTTCTTTATGATATTCAATCTCTTAACCTATTCTCCAAAACACTATATCCTTTGCTAAATATCTCAATTATTCAATTTAAGCCTATTAAGCCTTTGTAAGTACTTGATTGTTGCTCTCACCCATATTAATCATACATGAACATTTAAATACATTAAATACCTTTGTAATATATCACCATACACATTTAAATAGGTGAAATAAAAAATTTATAAGTCAGTCATAGTCCATAAAAACCAAATCCACAATTAGGCCTAATGGAGACCTAATGTAATTAGGTTTGTCTTATCCACATGTTACCATTATGACCCTTAGGAACAATTATTATTTTTAAAAAAATATTAAAAACTTCATAAATTCCTCAAATATACCCCTTATAATTTCACCTTGGTTCCCCAAATTCATTTGTCCCATTTCACACCTTGAACCCACCAATTAGGCCTACTCGCCTTTTAGGCCTTCTCACTGCTAAAAGTATATCTTGAAAATTTGAGCCAAATACACAATTTTCCCACATAACCCATGCATAAAATTAAATTAATAATATATTAAATAATTTAAAAACATCCCAAAATTCTTTTATATTCATCACATAGTCCAAAAGGCCTCAAGAACATTCTCGTAGATAGCTTACTCAGAAACACCAAACATTGTTAATACACAATCAAAATCATTTGACTCTCCAAACTTTAATAGTGATTTAAAAAAAAATAATGCATTAAAATTATCATATTAGTCCTTTATAACACCTTAAATGTATTTTTATCATTCACCTTAGTGAAAAATGACTCAGGAACATCTTTTTTATACAAACATAGAAAATTGCCTCTAGGGTCAAAAACACAGTCAAGAAAATCAAATTATAGAACACCTGTGGGAACACTTATGTGATATTTAAATTTATTTTTGTGAACATTTATAATCCTTATATAATATTTGGAAATATATATTGTATGGTATCAATATTGGTCTTACAGACCAGTCTCACTGTCACTCTACAAAGACTTCATTATGCTAGATAGACTAGTTTGATGACAACTTTTTGCATAGGTGTAGACATAATAAACACTTATAAACCAATGGGATAGGAGGTATAGTTATTTAATAATGACCCCATGCCTTAGTATCCATCCTTAGTCCTTTACAACCAATTCTTAATCTCATTCTCATTCTCACCTAGTTTTCTCATTATTTTGTTTATTAGGCTAGTTTAGTGATAGGCTAATTTATATGACCATTTTTTCAATTTTTTGGTGAAAAACCTACTAATAAACTTTAATTGGCATAAACTATGAGTCTTTCACATCATCCTCCATCTATTTGCATGTTTTGACCTGGTCAATCCTACCTGTCGCATCAAAAACCTTAAAAATAAGGGTTTTCTTGTAGCTTATACTTACTTTCAAGACAAAAAAAACCACTTGAGGGAACATTGAATATTCCTTTACATTTTATAAAAACCAAATTATTTCAACTGGACCATTCTAATCCATAATCGATTAGATATTTCCTATTGGGTCTTTATAAGGGGTTTGACTACCTTACCATCTTATCAATCATTCATAAAGGATTTCCCCTAAACTCTAAAACCAATGCCAATAAATTAAATATGGGGACCTTCCCCAACTATCATTAAGTTAATGGTCTCTCATGCAAATGTTTCACATTCCAATGAGCATGAGAAACTTCTTTTTAGGTTTGTAACACCCCTTTTTGTGCACACAGTCAACCTTACCACCAAATTTCTTGATTTCTCATTCAGGTATTAACTTCAAAATTGGTCAACATGATTATAAAAATACCTCACACCACTTTAAAATATCTCAAGATCTCTTCCATATTTTTAAATAAACTTGACCCCTACTTAGGCCATTATAGGTCACTTTTTATACTAGACCTCACACTGCCAGGCATACTTTGAGTATGAGTATTCCTTGAGACCTATTAAACTATCTTAAGAACTATACCCTCAAGTAATGAAAAATCATATCATGCTAACACACTATCACCCTTACTCACATAAGTCATAAATATCTTATCTCACTAAGGAACCAGACATGTATCTTCTCACTAGGTTTCTTCATGGAGGAGCTAAGCTTCAAAACTTGACCGTTGACCTTATGTAAAGACATTTTTTCCTCTTTCCCATGTTAAAAAAACTTAAAATAATTCATCATGATTTTACTAAACCAAAACACAAAAATTTATCATGTATCATGCATATATCTTCTTCATAGATCTACACCAGGCTACTCAAGATTCCTAGTGCTCAGAGTTTGGACACAAACAAAGTAGTTTAATGATGTCATTATTTAAACATGATTTCCTAAAGACAAGTCCATTCTCAATATACTTTATGAGATATATCACATTAAAATTTTGTATCAAGACCTCATATGGTATGCAAGGACTTGTTGACCCATGTGCTTTCCTTATATGCTTCTCAATACTTAGAGTTTAAGCAAGATGCTTATCTTGTATCTTGAACATGATCTTGATATGTTTTAGAAAGGATACCAAGTGCCTTAAAATTTTATCTTAATAGAAAAACAAGTATTCTTAGTCACACACCACTTCACCAAGCATGACATCAACTCTATCCTTTGTCATGAAGGACATTCAACATGACTTTGACATCAATGACAACATTAATGATTTGATACCAACACTAGGAACATACCTCAATAATCTCCCCCTTTGTCATTAATGGCAAACATTCTTAATCATATCAGATCATTCTCCAATACTTGATCTTGAAATAAGAACTTTCTCCCCCTTTGGCATTAATGACAAAGGTTGACCTTTTTGGTATTTATTTGATCCTTAGACCTAGGGTAGTAAATTTTCTTTTAAACAAACTTCATCAAATATTTATTTAGTACAGATCAAGTTCACATACCTACTCATGAGACATGATTGACTCCCTTTTTCTCTATGAAAATTCAAGATATTTTCAAAACTATGACTTGGTTTGATCAAGTCATTGTACCAACTTTTTGTGACTTGTATCTTGAGATCACATTTGTAGTATATTTCTTTGATTGAAAATTTGAACCTAAAGATATCCTAAGACCAAAAAACTCCCCCTATGACCAGTCATCCTTCATGCTTCTTACTTACTATCTAAATGCCTTTATAAAGCCTAATGGAGTCACCTCTACTATAGAAATCTAGAATAACATAAATTCAAGATATTCCTATATCTCCATGTCCTTGTAAGATTGAACTTCCTCTATGATCTTATTATGCTTGATTTGTCCTTTTGGATTGATCACCTCAATATTTGTTTGGGTATCATTTTGACTTGATTTATTGATCTTGGCTCCATCAACAAACTGAGCTGTTAGAGAAAATTCTTGTGACTCCTTTGCATCTTGATTTCTCTACCATAGTAAATAGTCCATTTGAACTTGTAGACTAATTATCAACCTTAGACACCTTAGTTTTTCACTAGTTGTTTCTCTCTTGTGTTCTAGAAGCCTCAAACTTCTTGTCTTATCTTAAGAAGTCATGCTTACATTACTTTGTAATGTGACCAACCTTACAATATTTAAACCATGTTATCCCTCTATATGGAAACATAACATGAACCATCCTCTTAAATGATAGTTCTCCTCATAGTTCCATGCAAATTCATTCTTTAAGGGCCTTCTCTAATTCCTTGCTCTATGAATAAATTAGTTACATGAATAAAAATAACCATTAAAAGGATTAACATACCTTATGTTATTATATTTCTTAATGGTATTGACCTATATTTTTTTATTTATCCCATTCTTTAATTTATCTTTGACCCTTTTTATCACATTAGTGTCCTCTTGATCTCCAATGAAACCAAGACATGTCTTATCATCAACAGTCTTTTGACTACTTAGAAGGTTGTCTAGATCATTAGTTGTCTTTTAAAACCTTAAAAAGGACTTGACCTTATTTGATGTTTTCTTCAAATCAGATCTCAATGAGTTCATTTTAGATACATACCTTTCACGTTCTTCTTCTTTTGCTTCTAAGCCTATAGTCACAATTTCAAGTTGACTCTCCACTTATTTGACTATTTCCTCTTTCTCCTTGGAGTTTTTGCTTAGTCTAGCTTAAAAAAAATTATTTGATCCTCATAGTCTTTGATAAGGGACCTCATCACCTATTCTTTTTCTTGACTATATTTATCTCTTCTAGATTATTCATCAACTCAACTTCAAGATCCACCTCATCTCTTTATTCATATGTATCACTAACAACACCTCCAATCCATATGGATTCTTCATTATTTTAGTAGGTTGCTTATTCAACTATGAAGAGAACCTCATTGACATCAAGACCATCACTTTCATGATCACTCTCTGAATCACTTATTTGATTATCATTAGATGAGCTATAGTCTTACTTATTTGACTCCTTTTGTTTTTTAAGAACCTTTTCTTGTTGTCATATCTTCTAAAATTTTTATTGTTATTATAAAATTTATAATACTTTTTTATCATCATCATGATCTTCATTATGTTCTACATCATAATTTATCTTATGTTTTTTAGGACATTTTTTGGCAAAGTTTCCAACCTTTCCATAATTGAAACATTTGAAAGGTAGCTTGATTTTGTATTTTCTTGAACCTATCTTCAAATTTATCACAAAAATAATTATTAACTCATCATCATCAATATCAGATTCATCATTATTTATGAATTTATTACCTTGTGACTTCTTCTCTTTTGGTTTCTTTTCTTCCTTGAATGCAACTTCCTTCTTTGTAGGTCTTCCTTCACTTGTCCTCATCTCATAGGCTATTAGGGTTCCATGAAGTACATCAATCTCAATTTTGTCTAATTATTGCATGTCTTCAATAACACATACCTTAGAATCAAATTTAGGAGTTAGAGACCTTAAAAAAATTTAAATAATATTAGTCTCTTTAAATTATTCTCCTAGACATCTTATGATATTGATCACCTCATCAACCCTCAACAATTAGATCGTAATGTTATCATCTTCATTCATTTTTAGACTTTTAAATTATCTTCTAAGAGTTTTAATTTTTTCCAATTTGACTTTATAATCTCCCTCATGAATATTTTTTAACTTATCCCACATTTCTTTAGCTGATATATAGTGCATACCTTCACAAGTTCTACTTTAGATAGACCATACATAATGTCATTCATTGCTTTTGAGTTTTCACTGGCCTTCTTACCTATTGCATCTATAGGAGGAATAAGGGGTAAAGTATACCATAAAATATTAATTTAAAAAAATCATGACTTGAGACAATAGATATTTCCTTATCCTCATACTCTAAAAATCATAATTGGATCCATTAAATAATAAAGCTTTACTTGTAGAAAAACCACCCTATGCTTGACTATCCATCTTAGCTTGTTTAGAATCTCCTTTAGGTTTTAAGACCTCTTATAAAGGACATATTCTTATACCAAACTTTATAATTAGATACAAAGAGGGGGATTAATTAGTTTATTAACAATATATATTCAATTTAATGTAGAATTCATTTATATAAAATATCATTATATAAACAAAGCAACTATACAAACATATCATGAGAGAACACAAAAGATATGTGGGAAATCCTCTTGGGGGATAAAACCCACTGAACCATGTACATGGACTACATTCCTATAATGTCAAGATCTAATTTTTAATGAATCACCAACTTCACAAGGAGCTCAAACCCCTATCTATATAAGCACCAACTAATCTTCTGCAAGCTCTATCTTGTAACGAGGCTCTAACCCCTTAGGTATCTTAGCACCAACTAAGTTACCTCTAATCTATGATCACCTTAGAGAACACCTATTTATAACTCAATTATATATTACCACCTTATTTTTCACTCCTTACAATTTAATCTTAGTAAAATATCCTCTTAAACCTTCTCACTCAAATAGCCCTCTCTTTGGAATAATTAGGTCGAATGACCTTGCTCAACACCTATAGAAAAATAGTTAGATACTCATGGAATGTTTTGATAATATTATTTATTATCTTAAATCTATTAATATGTTCTCCAAAATAGTATATCCTTTGCTTAATAGCTCAATATCTCAACTAGTCAATTTATACCTATTAATCCTTATTGAGTACTTGACCCTTACTCTCACTGATATAGGCTTAAATCCATGATTAGGCCTAATGGAAACCTAATGCAATTAGGTCTATCCTATCCACATGTTACCATTATGACCCTTAAAAACACTTATTGTCTTAACCAATGGATTAAAAACTTCATATATGCCTAAACTATACCCATAATAAGTTAAAATTTATTCCCCAACTTAATTTTTCCCATTTCACACCTTGAGCCCACCAATTAGGCCTACTCTCCTTTTAGGCCTTCTCACTGCCAAAAGTCTATCTTGAAAATTTGAGCCAAATACATAATTTTACAACATAAAACATGAATAAAATAATATTAATAATATATTAAAGACTTAAAAAACTTCCCAAAATGTTTTTGTCTTCATCACATAAGCCACAAGCCCTCAAGAACATTCCTATAGATAGTTTACTTAGAAACACCAAACACTGTCAATACACAGTCAAAATCATTTGACTCTCCAAAATTGAAAAATGACTTACAATTAAAAAAATGCATTAATTTAATCCTATTATTCCTTTATAACACCTTAAATGTATTTATATCATTCATCTTAGTGAAAATTGAATCAGGAACATCTTTTTCATACATACATAGAAAGTTGCATGCAGGGTCAAAAACACAGTCAAGAAAATCAACTTATAGAACACCTATGGGAACACTTATGTGATATTATAGTGGATTTGTGTGAAAATTTATCATTCCTATAATATATATATATATATATTATGTGTTCATATATCAATATTAGTCTTACAGACCAATCTCACTATGTCACTCTACACAGACTTCACTATGCTAGACAAACCAGTTTATTGATAAGTTTTCACATATATGTAGGAATCATAAAAAAATATAGACAAATGGGATAGGAGGGATAGGTATTTAATATTTACCCCATCACTTAGGATCCATCCCTATTCCTTTGAAACCAATCCCTAATCTCATTCTCATTCTCACCTAGTTTTCTCATTATTTTGCTTATTAGGCCAGTTTAGCAATGGGCTAACTTCCATGATCAATTTTTAAAATTTTTGGTTAGAAACCTACTAAAAAAAAATTATGGTTATAAACTATAAGTTTTTCACATCATCCTCCATCCATTTTCATGCTTTGACCTAGTCAACCCTACCTGTAGAATTAAAAACCCTAAAAATAAGGGTTTTATTGTAGCTTCTACTTATTATCGAGACAAAAAAAAACTTCCTAAGGGAAACTTGAGTATTTTACACGTTAAAAAAACCAAATTATGTAAACTAAACCATTCTGAGCCATAACCGATTATATATTTCATATTAGGTCTTTATAAGGGTTTTGACTACCTTACCTTCTTATCAATCATTCATAATGGATTTCCCCTAAACTCCAAAATCAATGCCAAGAAATTAAATATAGGTACCTTACCAAATATAATGAATTTATTGGGATTTAATTAAAAATTTTCACATTCCAATGAGCATGACAAACTTCTTCTCGGGTCTGCAACACCCTTTTCTTTGCACACAGTCAACCTTACCACCAAATTTCTTGCTTTCTCCTTCAGGTATTGACTTCAAAATTAGTAAAAATTCTTAAAATAATCCCTCACACCACTTTAAATTATATAAATATCTCTACCATATTTTTAAATTAACTTTACCCCTTTTGAGGCTATTATAGGTCACTTTGTGCACTAGGCCTCACATTACCAAGCATACTTTGAGTATGATCATGCCTTCAAACCTCTTGAAATATCTTAAAAACTATACCCTCATGTCATAAAACATCATATAATTGTCTCACACTATCACCCTTTCTCACATAATTCATATATAGCTTATCTCATGAAGGCACCAAGCCTATATCTTCTCACTAGGTCTCTTCATAGAGGAGCTAAGATTCAAAACTTGACCTTTGACCTTATATAAAGACTTTTTTACCTCTTTCCCATGTTAAAAAAATTAAAAAACTTAATCATTCATGTACTAACCCAAAACATAAAAATTTATCATGCATCATGCATATATCTTCTTCATAGAGCTAGACCAGGCTATTCAAGATACCTAGTGCTCAGAGTTTTGACAAAAATAGTCTAGTTTAATGATGTCATTCTTTATGAATGATTTCTTGAATACAAGTCCAAACTCAAAAAAAAAATGATCTATTTCACTTTACAACTTTATATCAAGTCCTCATATGAGATGCAAGAACTTGTTGACCCATGTGTTTTCCTTATATTTATCTCAGTACTTAGAGTTTAATAAAGATGCTTCTCTTGTATCTTTAACATGATCTTGATATGTCAACAAACCTCAAAATAGATACTAGGTTGCCTTCAAATTTTATCTCAACAAAGAAACAAAGCTTCTTAGTCACAAACCACTTTCTCAATCATGACACTATCTCTATCTTTTGTCATGAAGGACCTTCAACTTGACTTTGACATCAATGAAAACATTAATTATTTAATACCAACACTATGAACATAAATCAACATGATTCATCCTTTTTTGTATGTTAAACTACAATAATTCATTACTCTAACTAATTCCTGACGTTATGCATATTATAAATCACTTTCATAATCTAATTGTGTTTGCATGCATATTTCATCTTTGTTAACTTTGACATGAACTTGATAAGCCTATACATGCATTAGACTTGACCATATGCATCTTTCCTTAAAGACTTTTAAAATGAAATATTGACCTATGAGACATGATTATAAGATATTTCATGACTTTAGAAACTTATTTACCTTTGAACCATGCTTGAAAACTATACCACAAAAGATGACCTTGGACACAAAGCTAGACCTCATGTCAAGACTGAAAATGGTGACTTAGACATCCCCTATACCCTGCCAATAATGACCTCAATAAGAAGTAGATAAGATAATAAAAAATATAATGAGAATGAGAAACCTCAATCTTTCAAAATACCTTAACATATGAAAACTTACCTTAACTTTTTAAATTCATGACAAATGCTATTTTATACCTATAGAGACCTCTAAATCTCTTATTTTCACTCAAGCATACTTTATTGAAGGATTAATGCCTCATTTCATGACCCAAGACATGACTTATCATGATGAATCTACAGACCACTCTAGTACACACTATGAAACCTTAAAATATATTAATCAAGACCTTCATTGAAAAATAAGACCATCAAAAAATCTCATGAAGTAATCATAAGACATCACAAGACATGGGACGGATATCAACAAAGTTAGGAGACATGACAAGTCAAGTTTTGAACTATAAAGGATGAAATTTTTGGCTTAGGAGAAAAAAATAATCATCAGGGTTTCCCTAAATATCACTTTAGATTGAGTTACTAGCCTCTGATAAACCTAGAAGGAAGCTTACATTGACACTTAGACCCTATATACCTAGTTGATTCTTACCATGTATTATGTTGATAGTACCAAAACTAGTTGGGCCCTTTCCTTATTTACTTTGGTGGCCTTCTCCCTCATTACTTGGTTAAATTAACCCAAGTGGACTCCAAATTCTCCCCTATCTAGTAAGGTGCCATTCAGGTGGAATAACATTTATATATTGACCTCTTTGAAGTAGGTCAATATCTTCTTTATGCCCTATTCTAAGGGTATATTTAAATTATAAGCCATAACCAACCATCCCTCCATATATACCTTCATGTTCTCAACATATGTTTGATATTACCCCAAGTCTAAGGTGGGTATTATTTTTAATTTTGGGAACATACCTTTGTTAATTAACATTAGTAGCTTACTACACTTCACGTCTATCTCCTTAATCCTATCTAAGTAAGCTTGATTCCACTAGATAAACACATTGGTCTTAGCCATTATCTTCACCACCTTCCTTATAACTAAAAAGATTAGTAAGAGGGTGTTCTTGACATGCCCAATCAGCCTAATAGGGAAGGAGCTCTTCATGTAGGCTTTAATGTCTAAACCTAATTGTGCATGTTCACAAGGAGTTTATCTAACATATCATGAGTTTCTTAGAGAATAGAGAGTGGGTCCTTATCCATCCTTTCTTCCCTAGTGGAATTCCTCACCTTAGTGAGGGAGAATAAACACTTATGGGTTTACCATACCATTAGGTTCCCCTCTTAGATGAACCTCTATGTTAGAGTCCTCTTCTTACTTCATAAAGCTCAGTCGAAGCTCCATTATACATTTGGGTCACCCTAGATGATCATCTCTATCACTTGTGATCATGAGACTATTCCCCTAGTTGTGGAAGGTGAAGGAGGGGTGGTTTAGATGGTGGTGAAGGGTGAAGGACAAGGTGTAGGGGAGATGAAGTAGAAGGGGTGAATGAGGAAATCAATGGAGGAGGAAGAGGAATGTAATTTAAGGGAGGAAGGATGAAAGGGGATGCCCATGGGAACATCTATTCCCATCATTATTCCTAGGTCATGACCACTCGAGGGGTAATTAATTATAAGAGATGGACATTCATAATAAAGGAAGAGATTGGTTGGTTGAAGCCAAATCCTTGGGTACCTAAGGTAATGGAAAGAGGGGACTAGGGGGGAATGCACTGAGGCATCTTGACTAGGTAAAAATAACCATAGTAGTAGGTAAAGAAGGTTGGACTAGAGTGGAAGGATTATAAACTAAATACAAAGTGTGAGCTACCTTATACTTTTTCTTAGGTCTTTTACACAGGTTTTCTCTAGATTCTATAGTGGAAGTACTAGCCAAGATAGAAAGAACCATGGGGGCTGATGGTGGAGGAATATGAACTTCTAATGGAGGTGTTAAGATGACTAAATTATGTATCAATATATTTTTATACACTAGATATACACTCACAATGTTTTTATCTATGTTCATCAATAAATACATGCTTACAAGTACCTAGACTGAAGGTATGCCCAATGAAGGCACTAGGAAGGTTCTAGGTTGTGGAGTGGATGGGGTAGAGGAGAAAAAATAGGTAAGGATGATTATGAGGATTGAGTATAAAGGTACCTAGGTAAATTATAGAGGATTTTTAATGGAGAAAGTGGATGATCTTGTGGGAGGGAAATAAAACTTATAGGTGTCATGATTAGGAGCTAGAAGGTAGTGAGAGTGAGGGGTAGAAGAGAGATGGAAAAAATAAGAGGTGTATGGGGTGAAATTTTATTGGTTCCTATATAATAATCATTCTAGGCTCACCTCCAAACTATTATTTATGTTTAACCTTAAGGTATTTATAGCCTGGGTTAAGGTGTTAATGGTTTAGTCACCTATGCCTAAGTTACCTACCGTTGAGTAATATAGGTCTAAATCAACTGAGGCTAGACAACCAAATTTATTGGTATAGGTGGAGGTGGATTTTGGGTATGAGTATTGGGTTCCATTAGTTATGGTAGAGTATGAGGCATAGGATTTACCAAAGGAGGTGGAATAATTAGGCCACGAGGAGTGAGAGTTGCTTGAGAAGGTGGAGCTAAATCATGAGGAGGAGAAGGTGGCATAATGCCTTGAAAAATACTTCTAGAGATAGTGGGAGGATTTTTAGTGGGATTATTTATGGAGTGATCATGAGGTGGAGGGGGAGAAAATGGGCCTACTTGGACCTTGTTTCCTTTCTTCTTCTTCCTAGTCACAATCTGAGACAACACCTGTTGGTCGTTCATAGCATCCAAGTAGATCTCATCATCATCATCTATTTGATGGTCATAATTTATATTAAGGTATGTCAAACACCTCACCAAGTGATCTCTAATCATGCCCTTAGGGTCCTAATATCAGAGATCATCTCTCTTTAGGGCAAAGGAGTGCCACTTGATTGTTATTTTCTAGAGGGGAGGTAAGGCTTTATACACATGGTGCTTAATGAATATCAAGAGTGGTGAGCATTCATTCTATTGGAAACCTATGAAAATTTTGAATATACCCTTTACCAGTTGGTAGGTAATCTCTTGATCTATAAGGTGATCTAGGATGAAGTATGGCAAGTAAAGGACTTGTTGAGGATGCCTAAAATTCAAATCATGGTGTCTTATTTGTATTAGTAGTAGTCCCTAATGGTGGTGATGGAGTCCTATATTTTTTTGTGATAAATAGCGCATTGGGTCCTCATTGATCATGTTGTATACCATTGGATATGAGTGCTCATAGATGTCCTATATGTGGTTTTAGTACTGGTGGCCATATATTTTATAGAATACTACATGGACCATAAAGCCCCTAGGAACCAACATGGGAAAATCTATAGGTTTGAAGGAAAGTATTCTATAGACCACATCTATAAGGTAGTTCATCATGTAGAAATTACCTTTAATTTGGGCATCTTCTGTGGCATTGACCAACTTGAATTTGATTAGTCAACCCCTATCTAGAACTTTAGAGCATGTGAGGATAATATGGAGGAGTGAAACCCATAATTTGTTAATATTAAAGAAATATTGGGCCCAAAATAATCAATTTAATAGAATCATGCCTACCTAAAGCTCCTCCCAAAAGGTGTGGACTATGTAAGAATTTATGTCATCTTTGTTGACCCATTTAGTATCTAGGTTTTTAGCCTAGTCATTTATGATATCATATATATGGAAGGTATCCATCTATGTCTTTACCAATATAACATCATAAGAGAAGGTAAAATCTAGGAGGGAGTAATACATCTTATAGGCATTCCCAAAGATGTTGGTGATCTAGTGTTGAGATTTAGGAGAGAAACCCCAATCATGGACCCATCCTACACCTATATGGTAATGAGAATTAGGTTTACAAATAATTAGGTGTAGGTAAATTCCTTTGGTTTTGCCATGGCCCTATGAAGATTACATTTATTATAAGCCTGAAGGTCATATTTGAATTCTACCTATCCATCATATCAGAGCTTGAGCCTTGGGTACCTACTCGACTACTTTGAACATGACACTATAGTTCTTGAACTTGGTCAATCCTTATGAGAATAGGTTGTCCTGGTACTCAATCTCAGCTTTAGGTTTTGAAGAAGATGTTGCCATTATAGCAAGATGGAGGGGTAATAAGAAGGCTCTAAGCATATGAGGCAAAAAACACAAGGGTATATGATGAGAATTAGAAATCAAGGAGTTGAAGTGCTCTCAAAGATATACAATGATAACTGTTAGTGAGATTTGCTTATGATTTTATAAATTCACACACTCATCCTCCTATAGTAATGGTCTTAGGAGGTTCACTTGATTTGAATTTAAATTTGATTTGGTGGTCAGATCTCCTATCTTTATTTCCCAATCTAGAGTTAAATTCAAAGTTCATAATCCTCTATCACTAACCAAATTTAGCCATAAAAATAAGACATTTTAAAACTATCCAATCAATCCCAGCTTTATATTTCATTAATTACCAATGTGTGGTATGAATACGGTCACATATCTTCAAGGATTTCTAGTTAACTCTTTCTTTGTGCTACATGTCATCTATTCATTGACCCTCTAATTAATGGTCAGCACCTATGTATGGATTCATACTCTATGTCATACCCTTAAGAAGGGTGAGGTGTCACTTAAAGACATGTGGTAAACTCTAATTGGTCCTTAGGTTCTATTTTTACCCCAGTTTAACCATCTTAGGGCCTTAGGTGGCTACCCATTTATATGCCTTACTATGCAAAGTGGAGATCCAAGAGATTAGATGCTTTAATAACTAGTGATATGCCACCCTTTGAGTGGGTTAGGCTCTCCTAATATTTGACATATCTAACAAGTTTGGGGGATTGGCTAATTTTAAAAATGGTGACATGGCACCATTTGATTTGGTTAGGCATTCTTGAGCTTTGACATCTTTGATAGGTGTAGGGATTGGCCACTCTGATAATTGATAACATGGTGCCCTCTAATTTGGTTGGGATATTTTAGGATCTAATGTCTTTGATAGGTCTATGGGACTTACCACTCTAAAAATTATTGATGTGGCACCCTTTAATTTGGTCAGGCTCTCCTAAGATCTAACAACTTTGATAGGTATGGGGGATTGGGTGATCTGATATCTAGTGACATGGTGCCCTCTAATTTGGTTGATCTCTGATAGGATTTGACATCTCTAATAGGTCTAAGGGACTAGATTCTCTAATAAATAGTGATTTGGTACCCTCTTATTTAGCCAAGCTCTCCTAGGCTTTGACATATCTGACAGGTCTAGGGATAGATTGTTATGACAACTAGGAGTGTGGTTACCTCTAATTTGGCTAGGTTATCCTAGGCTCTAACATCTCTAACAAGTCTAGGGGACTAGCTATTCTAACAACAGGTGATATGGTACCCTATAATATACTTATCTCTCCTAGGCTCTGATATCTTTGATAGGTATAATAGACTGGTCACTCTAATAAATGGTGACATGACACCCTCTAATTTGGTTGGGTTCTCCTATGTTCTGACATCTTTGATAGATTTAGGGATTAGCTACTCTAACAAATGGAAACATGGTACCCTCTTATTTGTCAGTTTTCCCTTATGAAACCTAAAATAAGACTAAGTAAGAAATGAAAATACACTTAATACATTAATAATTTACCCTACTATCATTGAGATTTTGATTTGTCATGAAGGACATTGGGTCCATTGCTCTAAGAAAGGGACAAGACTCTGGGAACTTATTTTTATAAGCATATCTACAATGTTAGTACCCTAAATCCTTAAAATAACAAGTCTACATTAGCCATAAAATAAATAAGGCTTGTCATTGCATGGGGAAATTAGTGTGACACAATCTTCCAATGGTTTGGTTTAGGCAAAGCCAGTGAGAATAAAAGAAATGACTTGGGAGCACTAGCTTGATACTTTTAACAGAGGGGTCTCCCATTTTAAGGAAAGGGGGCATGTTGGCCATAATAAATGTCAACTTCTAAGAGGAAAGTGATGAAAAGCACTTAGAACCAAACTAGTTAAATTTTCTCTCCTTAAACAAAACATATATTGTAAAATGGAACTTCACACATTAAAAAAAAGAGAAGGCACTAAAGTCTCATAATATCAAGTGGAAAACTAAGCTTTCACCCTATAGATGGATACTAGTGTGTGTAAAAAGTGATTTTTTCATTCAATTCCTTATTTTATTCAAGAAACAAAGGTTGGACTGGATATCAAGTTCCATTTGAGGTATTAATGGCTTCATGGCCTAGAGGGGAGATGGTTGGGGCATTGTTATACTAATAGATGAGCATCCATATCCCTAATAGAGATACCTCTAGTCTCATTCATGGCCTTACTCCACTATCAGCCAGACCAAAAAGCCTTTGGTGGAGGTTTCTTGTATAGCCCTTTAGAAGAAGACTCAAAATTTAGATTATGCATGCTTTTCTTGTCCTTTTCCAAGCTTCCTTTTGAAAATATTTTATTTTATTAGTATTTTCCATTGAGGGTTCTAGACCAATCCAAGGGTGAAAGGATGATGAGGAAGCCTTGAATACCCATCCAGCATTTGATTTTCTTTGATAATCTTTTATTTTCTTGAGATGCTATATTAAGTGTAGCTTGGTGGCTCTATTAGGGCATGGGTTGTTATGAAATCCACTTGCTTATCTTAGAACCATTGGCCTCTCAAATTTGAAATGTTAAAATTTTTAATTACCATACCTAACTTTCTTGGATTGAAGGATTTAGATTGGGTCTTCCTAATTCTCAATTATCCTTCCTTGGCTTTGGCCATCACCTAGAGTAGCTACCAATAGAGTTATGTGTCATAAGAACACCACAAAACAAAGCACAAATTAGTGGGACAAAACACAAAATGAAAAGAAAACACATAGTAAAATTAAACACACAACGAAAGCAAAACTATCTAATATAGACATTACTACCCTTGTTTAGATTACTTAAAAATTATGCTAGAGGAGAAAACTAAGAATTAGTGATTTAATAACTACCCATTTACTAGAAGTAGAAGCTCATTTTCCTCAATATCATTGAGATGGAAGGCATTCTAAAACAAGATTTTGGCTATTTGGTATGGGCCAATCTAGAGGGGATAAAATTTTGAGTGTTGGCATTT
Source organism: Torreya grandis (assembly GCA_037957365.1). NCBI lineage: Eukaryota > Viridiplantae > Streptophyta > Pinopsida > Cupressales > Taxaceae > Torreya > Torreya grandis. Next base: position 953,195 of record JARHVA010004738.1, on the reverse strand, counting down.
CTTCTCATGAGCCTTGTTCCACATTAGGACTAGGTCAGAGATTCTGAAGGTCTTGATCTTAGCTCTTTTATCAAACCACCTTGTGACTACATCTTGGTGTTTGCTAAAGCTTAATAGGACTTCATCTAAGGCTTCTTCTAACTAAATTAGGTTTGGGAGTCTAAAATTCACCCTGTCATCTAATTTATGAATTTTTGCATGAATTTATAAGTTAGAAACATGAGCATGACGAGCATGATTATCTCCAATCCATAAACTATTAGGTTGTGGAGCTAAAAGCTTCAACTATTGCAAACATGGAGGAGGTTGCTGAGTTCCAGTGAGATCGGCATCAGTAGATTACAGTGCAGAATGAAACTGACATCAGCAGGTGTGAGCTGAAGATAACTGGCATTGGCAGGGGGTCAGCCGATGTCAGTCACCTCCAGGCAGATAGGGACCGACATCAGTCGCCTGTGTGTTCTAGAACTATTCATTGCATGAATAGTTAGTTAGTTGAACTGAGTGTTTGCATGTTAAAGGCTAATTATAGTCTTGAGTTACGTGTCTAATTATTGTAATTAAGATAGTGTAATTATTGTAAGCATGAGATATATATAATAGAATCATGGGTTGTATTGTAAGGGAGTGCTAGAGAGTAAGAGAGCAAAATAAGCTCCTTCAGAGAGAGAAGAGAAATGGTGTGTTCCTCCTAGTGCCATAGTACCAAGTGTGGGTGTTGGTTTGGAGAATCAGAAGGGTTCTTTGTGTTTGTATGATCTTGGTCAGCAAGTGTGCATGGCTTCTTTTGGAGAACTACAATGTTGAGTAAGGTCTAGTGATTTTCAGGTAGCAGCAGAGAGCAGGAGATCTACTTGGAGTATGGTTGTGTACTTGGTGTACTGGGAGCATTGTTACTGACTGGTTGGAGAGGTGAACATCAATTCTATATTGGAGTTGATTGTTGGGACTGAGAGAGAGAGGGAAGAAGGTCTTGAGGTGTGGCAAGCCTTTGAGGTGGAAGAAGAAGTGGCATCTTCTTTATTGTATTTTCTTCTGAGTATTTAATACAAGATTGTGTATTGTCTCTCAAATCTTGTGTTATTTCATATTTCTAGTTACTTATTCATTCTGGTATAATTCCGTGTTTAGTTGCTAATACAAGGTAATCATATGTGCTCTAATTAGTGGAGCAAGATATTGACAGTTGGTGTCAGAGCTTTTGGTTGGGTTGACTAACAGGTGGTTCAAATCTGGTTAGTGTTTGTTGATTATAGGTCACTCTCAAGGGTTTCAAATTGAGTGGGAGTATAGCAATGGTAGAAGAAAGTAAGCTACGAATAGAGAAACTGAATAGCATGAATGGTCTGATTGATGGAAAGAAAGAGCAGGAAAAAAAAGATTATTGGTTGGTAGCAGATCAATAGGGAGAAGCAGATGTTGCAGGGGATGTTGTGTAGGATGCTCTAGATAAATTAGAATCTTGGTTTACATATTCTTTTGCCTCTTTCCATGCAGCTCAAAATAGAGCATCTTTTCATGGGTATGTCTTTGGAGACTTTGGAGAGATTTATTTAGGAGCTGGAGAGCCTTGTCAAATGATTGGCAAAGGGGAAGTGAAGCTGAAATTGCAGATGGATAACACATAGGTGTTGAAGAAGGTCATGCAGGGCCTAATCTTGGAGATGAGTCTAATTTCTTTAAGAAAGTTGGGTGATAGGAGATGCACATTAACTCTCACATCGAATGCACTTGAATTAGATGGTGGTAAGAAAGTAGGTATCCTTTATCTATCTACTTATATTAATGATTCACCTTCTGTTATAGAGATGTGGCTTTGTAGGCTCGGTTACATATGTAGGAGGGGAATGCATGTTCTTAAGCAGAAGATAGATATCTTTGACAAACTTAAGAATTGGAAAGCCTTGGTGTTCATGGAGGAGATGATGGACAGAGATTAACTGAGGGAACTAAATTATTCTGAGTAAGGTTGTGTTAATTTGAATAGGGTTTTGACCCAAAAGGAGCTCGTAGGTAAAAATTCATCACTCACAGGTGAACACAAGTACCGGCATCAGTCAAGAGGAACTAACGTCGATCAGAAAGGCACTGATGTCGGTCATGTGTAGATCAGCAGAGTCAGTGATGTCGGGTAGTAGGAACCGATGTCGGTCATACAGTGACCGATGTTAGCAATAGGTACACTAGCGTCAGTCAAGGAACTGACATCAGAAAATAGGGTCAGTCACAGGGAACTGACATCGATCGGGAGCAGATTGGGAGATGGTTGAGATCGGTCACTAGAACGGATATTAGGCAGACAGTAAGCTATCAACAAGTCTCAAACGCCCATATGGAGGTCAAGAAGGGTAAGTGAACCTCATATTCATTGTTCACCTTCTTTATATTTCTTATTGATGGTCAAGAACTAGGAAGATGTGAAGAGGCAATGCAGGTAGAATCTAGAAACAGTGGGAGCTTGGCATGGATGAGGAGTGTGAGTCCTTGGAGAAGAACCAAATAGGTGTTTGTTGGTGGAGTTGTTAGCTGGAAGAAAGCACTAAGAGACAGATGGATTCCCAAGTTAAAGAAGAGAGTGGATTGATATGTGAGACAGAAGGCCAAGGTATATGGTCTTGAGGACATTGTAGGATAGTGGTACAGGTTTTGATAGGTGGATGACAAAGCAGGGCTTTAGTCAATGTCAGTGTAACTATTGTGTTTGTTCTTACTAGGTGGATGATGAGTTGCAACATTATCCAGTTACTGTATGTGGATGGTTTGCTAGCAGGTTTATACATATAGGGTTTTGCTAAGCTAAGCGCTAGGTTAGTTCAGAGGTATGTCATGAAGAATTTGGAGTAGTGAAATTCTTTGGCATAAGAGACATGGAGATTTTGTCTCCAGTGGGAGCTGATGTGAAGACGGTGTTGGCGAGGTTCAAGATGCAGAATCGGTAAGCACACTAAGTGCTGGATAGTTCAAGCAGAGCTTAGAATAGGGTTCAAAATCACATAAGGTCTAGTGTAGGCCTGAGTTTTCCCAAACAGTGGGAGCTGTCAGAGAGTTTGGAGCCAATTCAGGGAAGGTAGATTCTCAGGTACTTGAGAGGGACTAACAGCAGGTTAACATGTTATTCAGGGTCAAGGACTTCACTACATGGATATGTAGGTTTGAATGTGGTAGGTTACTTGGATGACAGGAAAGGCATCGCAGGGTGTGTGATGGTTGGTCTTCAGGGTTGAGCTTGAAGAGGGATACAAGCTAGGAATAAATTAGATAGTGTACAAGTACAAGTACAGTTGCAGCTATTTATCTCCAAGTGGGAGATTGTTAGGTTGTGGAGCTAAAAGCTTCAATTGTTGCAAACATGGAGGAGGTTGCTAAGTTCTAGGGATACCGGCATCGGTAGATTGTAGTGCAGAATGAAACTGACATCGGCAAGTGTGAGCTAAAGACAACTGACATCAGCAGGAGGTCAGCTGACGTTGATCACCTCCAAGCAGATAGGGACTGACGTCAATCACCTGTGTGTTTGAGAACTGTTTGTTGCACAAATAGTTAGTTGAACTGAGTGTTTGCATGTTAAAGGCTAATTATAGTCTTGAGTTGCATGTCTAATTATTGTAATTAAGATAGTGTAATTATTGTAAGCATGAGATCTATATAATAGACTCATGGGTTGTATTGTAAGGGAGTGCTAGAGAGTAAGAGAGAAAAATAAGCTCCTTCAGAGAGAGGAGAGCAATGGTGTGTTCCTCCTAGTGCCACAGTACCAAGTGTGGGTGATGGTTTGGAGAATCAGAAGGGTTCTTCATGTTTGTATGATCTTGGTCAGCAGGTGTGCATGGCTTCTTTTGGAGATCTACAATGGTGAGTAAGGTATAGTGATTTGCAGGTAGCAACAGAGAGCAGGAGATCTACTTGGAGTATGGTTGTGTACTTGGTGTACTGGGAGCATTGTTACTGACTGGTTAGAGAGGTGAACATCAATTCTATATTGGAGTTGATTGTTGGGACCAAGAGAGAGAGGGAAGAAGGTCTTGAGGTGTGGCAAGCCTTTGAGGTGGAAGAAGTGGCATCTTCTTTATTGTATTTTCTTCTGAGTATTTAATACATGATTGTGTATTGTCTCTCAAATCCTGTGTTGTTCCATATTTCTAGTTACTTATTCATTCTGGTATAATTCCATGTTTAGTTGCTAATACAAGGTAATCATATGTGCTCTAATTGGTGGAGCAAGATCCTGACATAAACTAGAAGTAAATGAGAGATTTTGAGGGATTTTTTATACATGGTGTGGTATATCAATGGGGTGAACTTTAGCAATGAGTGTCCTTTTAGGGACTTCTCTCCATTTGATTTCTTGATGGCATCCATTTATTAGTAGACTTTGTCAATCTATTCCCTTGTGGGTAGTGATTAGATGAGAACCTTAGTGTGATTCAATTATCATAGGGCCACTCTATGAATTTCATGGATTGAAATTTAGAACCATTATCACATATCAAAGAGATGGGGACCCTAAAATAGGTGGTTATGGTGTTTTCTAGGAACCTGATGATTTCATCAATGGTGTTTGTTTTAGTTTCAACTTCCTTATATCACCTCATGAAATATTTCATGCCCATGAGGACAAACTTATGGTTAGTTGATGAAATGGGGTTGATGACCCCCACAAAATCCATCTCCCATTGTGAAAATGGTGTAGACTCCATGATGGGTGATAGTGACATTGATGCATGGATTTATATTTTAGCAAAGGTTTGGCACTGATGAAAAAATGAACATAGGTGTGAATATCTTTGAGAAGTTTGGGCTAGTAGTAGCTTGCCTAAAGAAATTTTTGGGCCATGGCATTTAATATATGGTGGTTGGTTCTCAATATTTCATGGAAACTTGCCATTATTTCTTTAACCTCTTCTTGTGACATACATTAGAGGTAGATTCCATCATGGTTCCTTCTAAGGATAACTCCCTTCTTTATCATATATTATGTAGCATTCACCTAGAGGGCCCTATTATATGTGTGGTTGAGTCCCAAAGGTGAATTTCCATAGATTAGAAAATGCATGACTGGGGTATACCATTCTGATTGTATTACTCTCTTTTCATCCACTTGATGTACTATAATCCTCAGATCTATCTCCATTATTAGATGAGTAGGGACCTACCCTCTAACTAGTTTGATCAACTTGGTTTCCAAGTTATACTCTTATAATTTTATCATCCATCAACCTATTTATTCATGCAACTCATTCTACCCTAGCATTTGATTTATAGCCATGTCTGGGACAAATGCATGTATTTTATTTTAGAGGATGTAATGCCTAAATTTATTCACCACCTTAACTAGGGTGTAGGCATGCTTGTCTAGGGTATAATATCTTAGCTCAGCATATTTAATATTGGTGCTCATGAAAGCAATATGTTTCTCTTCTCCCTCTAATCTTTAGGTGAGGCAAGTAGCAATGGTGTTATTTAAAGTAAAGGGGTAGATATATAAATCTTGCATATAGTTTAGGCTGATGAGATGTGGGGCTTACATAAGAACATCCTTAATATCCTAAAAATACTTATTAAATTATGCATGCCATTCCACTTTTGCATCATATTTCAACATTGCATTCAATGGTTTAAATATTTTAGCAAATTTTGAAATAAATTTATGCACAAAGTTAATTTTCCCAAAGAAAGATTTCAGTTCTTTCTTACTATTTGGTAAAGATTATTTGGAAATGATATTTACTCTTTCAGGGTTGATAGCTATACCTTATTTTGTGATAATGTGACTTAGAGTCTTACCTTTGGTGGCATCAAACATGATGTTCTTAGGGTTTAGGTAAATTCCCCTTCTTCATCTTTCAAATACCTTCTCCAAGTGGCACACATGATCTGACCTATATTCCAAAAACACAATTAGGTAATTTTTATAGATTATTATACATTTACCTATCAGTCTTCAAAAAATGGATTTTATTACTATTTGTAAATTTTTTCTAGTGTTGATCTACCCAAAGGGAATTCATTTATAAGCAAATGTGCCTTACTTGGTGGTTAAGGCAATCTTAGTCTTGTCTTTGGAATTGACCAACACTTGGTTATATCCAAAGTAGCCATCCAAAAAGGACATAATTTAAGATTCATTCACCATTTGGATTACCTCATCAAGGGATGATAATGGGTAATTATATTTATATGAGGTTCATTTCAAGTTATGGAAGTCCACACAAGTGGATTTATCCATTTTTATTTTGCACATGCACCAGTTAGACACCTAGGTGGAATGGTGAACTGGGAAAATTATCCCTGTAGAAATAAACTTATAGAATTCCATATGTATTAAGGGTTTGATAATTAGGTTTACTAGCCTCTATCTTTTCCTAAATGGTTTTTTGCTAGGTTTTAGTGGAATCTTTTGAGTGATCACTCTTAGTTTAAAGACCTTAAGGTCTCCATAGGCCCAGGTAATCACATATTTATATCTCACTAGTAACCTTCGTAATTGATCCAATTTATGGTCCATCTAGTTAGGACCCATGTTAACCATATAGGGATTTTCTATAGGACCAAGGTTTATGACTCAACACTTTTAGTCCTTGAAATTAGGTTTCTTCACTTGAAATTTGGGGTCTAAAGCATCGAATGCCCTTTTTAATGAGATCATCCCTTTCAAGATCTGGTTCCCATGAATATTCAAGATCTTGTCTTTATCTAGCTCATTCCCAATGTTATCTCTATCTTTCTTATATATAACTTGGGTCTAAAATATTCCTTCATTGTTGATAAATTGGATGATAAATTGGTCATCTTCAAAGATCGAAAATTTTGTCATATTTTAAGGATAGAGGTACATGAGATGAGTTTCATAGAGAATTCTTGTAACTCAGTATCATCTAGGAGAGTTAGGTTTGTGGTCATAAATGATAGTGAGTTAGATACTTATTTTTCCTCTTAGGGGATATGGATGATATTAAATGTGTTAAACATATCAATTAGTTACTAATCCCTATGCTTATACCTCCTGAGGTATGATAACTTGCATTAAATTTTAGTATTGTTCTAGTTGACCACTAGCCTAGAGGTGATAAATAATATCAATTCATTTTCTTTATATTTCAATGCAAATTACAATCCTAGGATTGGAGTTTCATACTCCACCAAATTATTTATGAAGGTAAATTGCAACCTATATGATGTTAAATGCTTTTTCCCTAGGGGATATATAAGAAGAACACTAGCGACACTATTTTTCTTGGAATGAGCTCAATCTATATAGAGATACCATAGGGTGAGTAGGTTTGGGTTATGACTACCTTGTTCTTTAGGTGGATTTATGCTCAGTATATAGATGCCAAGGTCTAAGGAAACTAGGTTTACATTATAATTAATGGCACTATTCTTAGTTATCATGTGTTTCATTTTGGGTTATCTATCTACCTAAATTTTTTTGGCTACTCCTCTCCATAGAAACCACATATAGGCTAATTCCATGGCCATATACCCATTTAGAGATTTGGACCAATCTCTACTGAGGACAATGTTATAAGCTTCAGGGATCTTCACTAATTTAATGTCTATAAAATGATGAATCCTAGTCTTGGATTCTAATTGGATTTGGACATTGAGCATTTCACCCACCACTTTTACTTTTAACTTGTCTAGCAGGACCACTACCTTGTCTAACTTTATGGGGACCAACCCAAGCTTATCACATATGGTTTATGGTATCACATTGGCTGAGGCTCTTGAATATACTAATTAGTTATGTATATTCTTTCCAAATAACTAGATGGTTAAGAGGAAAGGGGGCACTTCCTTATTTTTTTGAATGATCACATTGGTGTGTGATTCTCTTGGTTTTGGCTTGGTCGATGGGGTTAGCTTCTGAGTTAATAATTTTAGTAAGAAATCCTATTGATCAGTGATTTGAGTAAGCTCATGAAGTGTGATGTTAACCTTGATCTTTTTCATATCCTCTAATATGTTATAACCTCTTTTACTTTATACTAGTGGGGTTTTCACAAGTGTCTTAGGTTCTTGAAGTATCGAAGGTGGGGGATCATTCTTAGCATTTTGGTCTGATGGGGTTACACCATTATTAGGGGGAGTTGAGGTAGTAAGGGGATGTTATTGTTGTTGTCTATTCTTGAGGGCATATTTTCTCCTCTAGAATTTCTAAAATACTTTTACCTCACTAATACCCTCCTCTAGATCATTTTATTCCTATCTAGTTAAATCCATGGTCTCAAACACCATAGCATCACTAGGGGCTTTGCTTGTGTTGGAATATTTAAGGTGATTGGGGATCACTTTGTATTCTTCCATTTCCTTCTAAAATATCTCAAAATCATAACCAAACTCTATGAAGTCTAGTTCCTAATGGGCTATCATGTTATACACTCAACACCAATTAGGTAAGGTTATCTTGAAGATATTAATTTCAGGTAGCCTATCGGGTGAGGGTTTTGGGGGATTTTGATAATGGTTATAGTTCTTTTTTGGTCTTTGATATGTGAAGTTTTTATTATAACTTTATAAATTAGAGTTACTCACCTGACTTTGTAGCCCAAGGAAATTATTACTAAGTTTTTATACCATTAATTAAATGGCATCCAACTCATTCTTGATGGACTCTTAAGGTGTGGTTTGGGTATTGTTAGCTACTGCCAACATTACCTAGTTTGTGTTTGAGGGATCAATTCATAGCCCCCAATTCAAGGAAACCCATTTATTGGTTTGAAGTGGGATGACCCAGTAGGAGTTGATGCATTACATAGAATGGCTAAAGCATTGGGGCATTCTAATTAATGTTAGGCAAGAAGCTCAATATGGGCATCTGTGGTATCACACTAGGAGTGGGGGCCATCATGTGACCTTTGGGGTTCAATTGCCTATCTACATTGATGTCTCCTATATAAGCCAAGGATAGGTATATTATGGTTTCATTTTTCCTTAGGAATATGATTATCCAAAGGTCTGACTCATTCTTATACATTTCAAGTGCTAGTTAGGGGTTACGTTGATAAAGCATAGTGACCCAATTATACATATTTTGAAACCTAGCATTGAAGTTCCTAATAAGCTCATTTGGCTCCCTTTTGATACAAGTAAATTGTTGGTATAGGACACTAGGGTTTATAATTTGCCTAAATTAGGCAAAAAAAGTAATACTAAAATGGTCCCAACTCAGGATAAAGTTTTGAAGGAGGTTGAGGAACAATCATATGCTAAGTCCATTAGTGTTATAGTGAAAATCCTACATATTATGTCATCATGTTCTACATTTAGAAGCCTCAGGGTAGTTTTATAGGAATTTATGTGTTTTTCTATAGTTCATTCCACACCAGGAGTAAAATGGAGAAGATACATCTTAGGGTTCCTAGGTAAATCATGGATGACTCCTAGGATGTTAATGGTAGATCCAACTAACCAAGACATTTTAGGATACAAATTTGGAAGAGGTTTTGGGAAAAGTAATGTTGAAATTACTAATTGGCTATAGGACCTAGCCCTAGTACCAAGAAAACTAGTCTATAAGATGATTCATAATCAAATAGTGGCTGGTAAATTATTATCTATAAGCACAATCTTGACACACTCATAAACCAATGGCAATACACCAATTCAGGCCCTCCTTCTAGTGTCAACTATTGTCTGATCCAAACTTTGATTCATGAAATACCTATGAGATTAGGTATTCCATAAAAAGGAAGATGATAATAATGATGGAATTTTATCCTCCATTTTAGGATTGATCTAATATAATCCCAGGGCATAGTTTTAGGTATTTGAATTCATAATGGAGTCTACGTGAATAATATCTAAGAGATGTAGTGTTACCATAAAAAGTTAAATATGAGGTTCTTACACACAAATCTAATTATCAAAGGTTGTTATTAGAATTTGTGTATTGTGAACCTATATTTATAAATACAAGGGGATAGGGTAGTTTAGTATTAGAAAACAAACATAAAAAGAGAGAGGAGAGTAAGGGGTAAAGGGAACCTGATGCATGAGCATCACTCCTAGTTTTCAATTTCAGCTTGTTCTTATCAATTTTTGACTTGTTTAGTTAGTTCTAGGGGTCTTATAGGTCTTAAATTTCACTTTAGAATCATATCCAAGTGTTTCAAGGAGCTTATATATCTTAGAATTTGAATTTGGCTCTTTCTTGCCAAAATTCAAATTCAAAATTTTGAATGGTTCTCTTTAGTTTTAAAGTCTTTTTCAGCATCTTGATAGGTGTTTTTGTTTGGTCTTGGTTAAGTTAGGTATCTTAAGGCTCTTAAATGTCATTTTCATGCTTAATCACCCTTAGTGGTATCTTATCAACTTTTTGTAATCTCAAAACTATATGGTTTTCTTGAAAACCTATGTTGGAAAGGGAGAGGGTAGTTTAGTCTTAGAAAACATACACAAAAAGAGAAGGGAGAGTAAGGCAGAAAAGAGAACTTGATGTAGGAGCATCACTCCTAATTTTTAATTTTGTCTTGTTTTTATCAATTTTTGACTTGATTAGTTAGTTTTATGGGTATTATAGGTATTAAATTTCACTATGGAATCCTATCCAAGTGTTTTGAGTAGGTTAGATAGATTAGAATTTGAATTTGGCACTTTTCTAAGAAAATTCAAATTCAAATATTTGAATGGTTCTCTTTAGTTTTAAAGTCTTTTTCAGCATATTGAGAGATATTTTTGTTTGGTTTTGGTTGGTTTAGGTGTATTAAGTATCTTTATGTCATTTTAGTGTTTAATCACGTTTTATGGTCTCTTTTGTTATGTTAATCAACTTATTGTCAGCTCAAGACCGTATGGTGTTCTTGAAAACCTATTTTAGAAAGAATAAAGAAATGATTAGAGATATTTTTAGCAGCATATAATGTGTGAAGGAATTTTAATTAAACATTTTGAATATGAATAGATGAATTTTTGGGCTCTAATAAACGAACACTAAGTTTTGAGCACAAGAAGAAGATTGTTTCCTTAAGAATTATATACTTGTTTATTGAGAAACTTGAATACTAAAGCACAACAATGGTATGGTGTTATGAAATGAATTGAGTGTATTATCTTAATGAATAAAGTTAAATTTTTCACTTTGAAATTATATAAATACTAATAAAATGAATTTATTATTTTTATACTATGAAAAAAGAAACTCAGGTGTATACAAATCTTGGGTATATACAAATCTATGTATGATCATTAAGTTATTGTGTAATCAAAGTAGATTTTGCACTTATTCATAGTTATTTAATAAGTATAATACATTGGGAAAAAAATTAAGTTTATTATAATTCATTTTAAATTTTCATACTCAAGTAAAGAATAAATCTTCATCAAATCTGTTACTCAGACTCATAGGCCTATACCCTGCCTTGACAAGCATTATGAAGGTAAAAAATTATAAGTTTTGTGAATATTTTTAGGTTGGATATGAATTAAATTAAAATATGAGTTATTATAAAACTTTAATATACCTTTAAGATTTAAACTAGTATTTAAAAAAGCTTTTTGTTCTTGAAAACTTACTTTTGCTCTCTTTCAGCCTATGTTAAAGACCTAGTGAAGGGTTTAGACCATTTCAAGATTTGGGTACCTATAATTTGAATTAAACCTCAAAATTGTGTATTTAATGTGGGTTTTAAATTACAAGGTGAATAAAACATTTATTTTAGGTTTTGGCATATGTGGAACTTGTAAGAGCTAAAACTCAATCTAAGGCCTAGGAGACTTAATTAGAGACCTAATTAACAAAGAAAAGGTTGGAGTTAGTGTACTTAATTTGAGATTTGGATCCTAAAAAATTTTATAGTCTTTTAAACCATTAATGGGTATCTTAAAATATATATTTTTATTTTTAAACCCTATATGATAGGAAAAAACATCAATAAAAATGACTTCAAAGGACTACTAAAGAGAGGCCTAAAAGAGAGAAGAACCTTGAACATAGAATATTTCCCTTTTTATTTTGAATCAATTTTTTTTTTTGATCAAGGATAATATATGGTACTTTAATCCCTAATTATTTGTTTTTGAAACCTTCTAAAATTGTCAAATCATCCAAAATAGTGCTTTGAGAGGGCTAGTAGAGATAAGCCTTAAAAAGGTAAGCTTATTTTAAGTGTTTTTACTAATACCTTTGCATCAGTTTGGTATCAAAGTAATTTTCATGAATTAATTATACTGAAATAAGGTGTACACTCTTAGATAATAAGAGTTAATTGATAGTTTTTGGTTAGCTAGCTTAGAGAGTGGTTTTTGGTCAACTACCTTATAGTTTGTTTTTTTGTCAACTAGCTTGGAGAGAGAGAAGACAATATGCCACCTAAAATGAATAGTGATAATATTCAAACTATATTGGATGAATTTTATAACCTAAATATTGGTTTTGATGTTAGGCTTGTATCATTAAAATCTACTCAAAGAAGGGGAGTCCTAACAGGGGACGAAAGTGATAGAGAGGAAGAAACTCAAGAGTCAGAAGAAGATGGAGAAGTTAGAGACTGTGAGGAATAGGTATTGAGAGAATAATAAAGTCACTAATTAAATAGGGTTATAAACCAAAATTTTAACTTCCTACATATTTAGGAAGTTTAGAAGGAGAAGAACTTATTGATTAGATTGTATAACTAGATAGATACTTTGATTATGAAAGTGTTTCAGAGGAAAACCAAGTGAAGTTTGCTCACACAAAGATAAAATATCATGTATCCTTTTGGTTTAATTTCATATAAGAATAAATAATGAATAAATTAAATTTAAATATCAAGTCTCGAAACTAGATGGTCTCCAAGTTTAAGGGAAATTTTTTGCCAAGTGATTATGAAACAAATCTCTTCAAGAGATTGTAGACTTTGAAGCAAAAGGAAATGAGTGTCAAAGAGTATACAAAGGATTTTTTAAGTTGGTCATTGGATTATGTCATACAAAGGAGGATAAGTAAAAATTTGATATATATCTTATTATATTGAGATATAATTTATAAGATGAATTAAGTCTAGTTAGCCCTAAGACTCTTGAAGAATGTTGTCAGTTAGCATTAAAAACTGAAGACAAGATTAGTAGAACTCAAACATAATATAATAGATGCAAAGGTATAATTTATATAGGAATGGGTCAATAAGGAGGTATAAATACCTCATATATAAGCCATGGAAATACTAACACTTCACAAGAATAATCATTTATCCTATAGGTGGATTTAGAGGTAGAAGGCAATATTTTAGAGGTGGATATGCATCAAGAGGAAGAGGATCCAAGGGTTTCATATGTAAGTTCTTAAAGTGTAATAAATTCATTGAAAATAGGTTTTTGGCATGTCTAGAGAGTCAAAAATAAAGAATTTATAAGACTAAAAACAAAAATTAGGGTGTTTAAATAATAGAAGAAGAGAGTGATAGCTTTCCATCTCATGTGGAAGAGCTAGAGGTAGGTGAATCTTTGCTTATGAGGAAAGTGTTGATAAATAAACCTAAGGAGAAGTAACCTACATTAAAAAAAAAATCTTTTCAAGACCTCTTGAAAGTGTCAAGGTAACTATTGCAAAGTGGTTATTGATTCAGGTAGCATAAACAACTTAGTTTCAACTAAAATGGTGGATAAACTAAGATTGAAAAGGCTACCCCATCCAACTCCCTATAAATTTTCATGGCTTAAAAAAGGGAAGAAATTATTGGTTAATGATAAATTTTTGGTGGAATTTCAAATTATAAGTTATAAATAAAAATTCCTTTGTGACATTATGCCAATGGAAGTGTGCCATGTGTTACTTGGAAGGCCTTGGCAATATGACATAAAAATAACACATGGTGGAAAGAGAAATGTTTACACCTTATATAATGATGGTATAAGCCATGCCTTACTACCTATGAAATAATAATATGGTGAACAAAATATTGGTTCAAGTGTAATGCTAGTAAGTGAAAAGGAGTTTGTGAACACACTGAAAGAAGAAGAGTTAGGATTTGTGGTGGTTTTCAAGACTAGAATAGTCATAACAATAACCAAGGTGAATGAGTTGCCTCAAGAGGTGAAATATGTAATAAAATACTATGTTGATATCATTTTATATGAATTACCTAGTGAGCTTCCACCCATGATAAAAATCAGTCATCATATTGACTTCATTCTAGGATCAAGCTTGCCTAATAAGGCTACATACAAGATGACACCACTAGAAAATGCTAAGATAAAAAATAAATTTCAATAATTTTTGGATAATGGGATGGTTAAGGAGATTCTTATCCCATGTTCAATGCCAATAGTGTTCATTCCTCAAAAATAAGGATATTGGAGGATGTGCACAGATTCAAGAGCAATCAACAAGATCACTATTGGGTACCTGCTCCCAAGGATTGAATACTTAATGGATTATTTGAGTGGGTCAAACTATTTCTCCAAGATTGACCTCAAGAATGGCTACTAACAAATTATAATTAGGCATGGATATGAATGGAAAATATCCTTAAAGATTGATGATGGGATGTATCAATGGCTTGTCATGCCATTTGGCCTCACTAATACACCTAGTACATTCATGAGGCTCATGAATGAAGTTCTTAAGCTATTCATAGGTATGTTTATTGTAATTTATTTGGATGATATTCGTAGTTAAAATCATATCAAATAAGAACATATCCATCATTTGTATTTATTTATGAGAAGATTAAAAGAAGATAAGTTACTACTAAATGTGTATTCATGAAGACAAAATTATTGTACCTTGTCTTTGTGATATCTCAAGGAGTATTAAAAAAGGATAGGGACAAAGTGAAAGCCATAATGGAGTGTCCAAATCCCAAGTCAGCTAGAGAGGTAAGAATTTTTCATGTCCCTTCAAGATTTTATAGAAAATTCATTATAAATTTTAGTGGAATTTATGTTTCAATCATAGACACTATTAGAGTATATAAGAAAAAATTAATGTGGACTGACATAACTGAAAGAAACATTTAGTTTTTTAAGAGGAAAATCACTGAAAAACCCATCATGGCACTCTCAATTTAAACAAAGTCTTCCAGGTGGAGTGTGATACAAGTGGAATAACCACTGGGGCTTTCTTAAGTTAGGAGGGTAGGCTTATAGCCCAATTTAATTAAAAATTAAATGATGCTAAAAAGAAGTGCTCATCTTATGATTTGGATTTCTATGCAATGATGTAAGCCTTAAGGAAGTGGATGAATTATCCAATGCCTAAAGAGTGTGATATTCATAGATAATCGTGCTCTATAATTCATCATTAGTCAGCCCAAGTTCAATTAGAGGCATATGAAATGGATAGAATATTTTCAAATTTTCACTTTTACTATCATACATAAGAAAGACCAAAGTAATAAGGTGGTAGATGCTTTGAGTAGAAGGGCATTGCTAGTCAATGAATTTTGGCTTGAGATTATAGGCATTGAATCTCTTAAAGAGTTATATGAGAGAGATGAAGACTTTTAAGAGGCCTATAAGGCTCATAAGCATCCAGCTACCTTGAATAAAGAACCATGGTTATATTACATGATATAATATGGCTTATTGTTTAAATTAATAAAGTTATGTGTGCCAAAGAGTTCAATGAGAGATAAATTTATCAAAGAGAAGCATTATGGGATCAAGGTAAAACATTTTTGACTTGACAATACATTGAGGCAACTCACTAGGCATTAATTTTAGCTTAGAATGCAAGCAAAGGTAAAAAAGTATATAGAAAGATGTCGTGTTTATCAAATTTCAAAGGATAAAATCACAAATGCATGTTTTTATCATCCTTTACCTATCCAAAATAGACCATGGGACTCTATTAGTATGGATTTTGTCATGGTACTACCTATAACTCAAAGAGGCTATGAATATATATTTGTAGTGGTGGAGAGGTTTTCCAAGATGACACACTTTATACCTTTTAAAATTATAAATAATGCTACACACATAAAAAAACTTGTTCTTCAGTGAGGTTTTTAGACTAAATCAACTCCCACTAAGCATTATATCTGATAGGGAAACCAAATTATAGGTCACTTTTAGAGGACCTTGTGAAATAACCTTAGAATAAATCTAAGTTTTAGTTCAACATACCACCCTCAGATAGATGGATAAATTGAGGTGTTTAATAGGATTTTAGGAAAATTGTTAAGATGCCTATCAAGAGATAATCCTAATAAATGGTATTTGGTACTACCATGGGTAGATTTTTCATATAATGACTCTTCTAATAGGAGCATTGGTATGAGTCCATTTCAATTAATATATAGCATGCATCCAAGAGGGGTATTTAAATTAAGAGACTTGAGAAAAATGGATAAAATGAGTGTTTAAGGGGAGGATTTTGATGGAGATATGAAATAAGTACATGAATAACATTTCAGGTGACAATTCAAGCGATGGTTCTACCCCAATTGGTGGTAGAACTTATGGGAGCCATAACTTTTACACCATAGCTCCATTTGACTCCCCGTTTGAACCGTTAGAAAGATAAGAATAATGAAAACATTGTGAGATGTCACAATATATTCTTAGTGGGTTTTGACCCCTGAAAATCAAATAGAAGTGCCCCAAATTTTAATTTTAGTAGTGCAATCTAAAAATAGTAAGTTTCTAAAAATCGTAATTCTTTGAATTCTGTCTTGTTGTAAATCATGGAAGTCAAACCACTTAATCTCTCTCAATATTTGTGGCCTTACACATCCTCCTCATACCTTAAAAATATGTATAAATTAATATGTAACCTAAAATGGAAATCAAACATCTCTTCTCAGAGATAGGCATATGTTTGGGTCTATAGATTTGATGAATAAAACATCTCTTCTCAGAAGATAGTATTATTGTTATTGTGTTATTCTTATTTCTTGAATTATATTTCAATAAAATCTTTTGAGTTTTGGATCACATGAATTTAATAGGGGTATTTAAATTAAGATACTTGATAAAAATGGATAAAAGGAGTGTTGAAGGGGAGGATTTTGATGTAGATATGAAAGAAGTACATGAACAAGTGAAAAGATTATTAAATACAAGCATGGACAAATATAAGAAGAAGGAAGATTTGAAGAGAAGAGAGGTTATTTTTTAAATTGGTGACATGGTTTTGGATCACCTGAGGAAGAAGATATTTCCAAAATAGATGTTTAATAAACTTAAGATGAAAAAGATAGGTCATTTCAAAGTTTTAAAGAATTTTTATAACAATGCTTATGAGATAGAGTTGCCTAGTGGAGTGGGAATATCTCCCATTTTCAATGTTTTAGACCTATATACATTTAAATAAGTTGATGAAAATGAGAAAAAAATAAGATGATAAGTTACAATATTCCAAGAATGGGCGAGTCAGTTGCCAATAGCCAAGAAGGAGGAGCTAAAATCATCTTAGACAAAAAGATTTTCAAAAAAACAAGAAAAAAAGAGATTTTAAATATCTATTTAAGTGTAAACATAATCCTCATGAATATTCCACTTGGATGATATAATAATATATCAATAAACATGGGAATACTCTTGCAAACCTCATGAACATCAGTTCATGAGTCCATTTTATTGCCCCTTAGGAGTATGATACAGGAGCACCACCTTGAGTTTTTAGCTTTGGCTTGTTATTATAAATTTTTGACTTGATGAGTTATTTATATGGGTATTTTAGGTCTTAAATTTCACTTTTGAATCATATCCAAGTGTTTTTCATAGGTTAGATAGCTTAGAATTTGAATTTGGCACTTTCTTGCCAAAATTCAAATTCAATTTTTTGAATGGTTCTCTTTAGTTTTAAAGTCTTTTTCAGCATCTTGAGAGGTATTTTTTATTTTTATTGGTTATATTAAGTGTATTAAGTATGTTTAATGTCATTTTAGTGTTTAATCACCCTTGCTAGTCTCTTTTGTTATGTTAATCAACTTCTTGTAAGCTCAAGACTGTATGGTGTTCTTGAAAACCTATGTTGGAAAGAACAAAGAAATGGTTATAAATATTTTACGAGAATATAATGTGTGAAGAATTCTAATTATACATTTTTAATATGAATATATGAAGTTTTGGGCTCCAAGAAATAAACAAGAAGCTTTGAGCACAAAAATAGGATTGTTTCCTCAAGAATTTCATACTTGTTTATTGAGAAACCCTAATAATAAAGCACAAGAATGGCATGGTGTTATGATTTGAATTGAGTGTATTATCTTAATAAATGAATTTAATTTTTTAATTTGTAATTATATAAAACTAATAAAAGTAATTGATTGTTTTCAGACTGAGAGAATAAACTTAGGTCTATACAAATTTGTGTATTATCATTAAGTTTTTATGTAATCAAAGTGGCTCTTACACTTATTCATGGTTATTTAAGAAGTATAATACATTGGGAAACATTTTAAAGTTAAACATAATTAATTTTAAGGATTGATACTCAAGGAAATAATAAATCTTCATCAAAATCTATTACTCGGTCTCACAGGCATGTACCCTACCTTGACAAGCATTATGAAGGTAAGAAATTATAATTTTTGTGAATATTTATAGGTTAGATATCAATTACATAAATATATAAGTTATTATAAGCCTTGAGCATACATTTTATAGTTTAAACTGGTCTTTGAAAACCCTTTTTGTTCTTGAAAACTTACTTTTGCTCTCTCTTGGCCTACATTAAAGACCTAGTGAAGGGTTTAGACCATTTCAAGGTTTGGGTACCTGGATGTTGAATCAGACCTTAAAATTTAGAATGGATTTTGGGTTTTAAATTATAAATTTGAATCAAAAATTCATTTTAAGTTTTTACATATGTGGAACTTGTAATATCTAAAACTCAATCTAAGGCCTAGGAAACCTAATTAAAGACCTAATTAATAGAGAAAAGTTTGGAGTTAGTGTAATTATTTTGAAAGTTGGATCTTAAAATTTTATATGGTGTTTTAAAAATTAAATTTATATCTTAAAATATCCTTTTTTTATTTAAAACCCTTTATTATTTACAAAACATCAAGAAAAGTGACTTCATAGAGCTACTAGAGAGAGACCTAAAAGAGAGAAGAACCTTGAAAGTAGAATATTTCCCTTTCTATTTTGAATATGAAATTTTGTGTGTTTATCAAGGAGGATAGAGGATAATTAAATACATAATTATTTTTCTGATAAACCTTATAATATTGTCAAATTATCCAAAACACTACTTTGAGAGGGCTAGTAGAGATAAGCCTAAAGAAGGTAAGCTTGTTTCAAGTGTTTTTAATAATACCTCTATAGAAAATCCTCTAGGTATAAAATTAAATATATGAATTAACCATTAAAAAAAATTCCATTACCATAGTTATACCACTGTAGACCAAGTTTCACTAAAGTTATACCTCCAAGAACACACAGTGGGAAGAGTTTGAGGAAATAGGGGAGTATGCCTCGAATATGAACCCTTACTATATATAAGTACTAGGATTTTATATTAAACTACACATAAATACCCAATGGTAAATTTTAAATTAACACTCAAATTAATAATATCGTAAAAGAGAAATGAGAGAGCTCACATAGTGATTATAATAGTCTAGCACATCATAACCATAACATACACTTAATATCAAAGTATTAGTTTAATTAATCTAGCATTGACAAGAATTAAAAATGGAAATGAAAGATAATTGAGAGGAAGATAAATACCTTTATATAAAATAGGAATTATATTCATTAAAAGGAATTAAATGTTATTACAATAATCGATTATGGCTAACTCTATAGTCCAAAGAGATGAAGGAAAAAATAGGTGAAATCCTAGCTATAATCTGACATCACTTTTGAGTATGTTTTTGTTGACCCCTATATTACAATATAGATTTTCCTATATATATGAGGATGGGATTCACCTTCAAATAGTGTGAGATTTCCAATCTATGCCATGATTTCCACTCATGATAGTTACAACCACAATTTAAAATTCAAAACAAATAAAATCCCCTCAATCCTACAAAAATATCTATGGGGGACCACTTAGTTAATACACGAAGGTAGATTTGTAGGTGTGGATCCCAACTACTTTGATATTACATCCCTAGCTTCCAATGTGGTTGCCATAAGGTCAATTTATTTATCCATCTTAGAAAGGTTCATTAGGGGTTCCCTAAATATCACCTTAGCTTGAGTTACCAACCTCTAATAGATCTAGAAGGGAGCTTCCATTGACACATGGACCCTAGATACCTATTTGATGCTAATTTTGGATTACATTGATAACTCCAAAATTACCCAAGCCCCTTCCTTATTTACTTTAGAAACTTTCCCCCTCATGACTTAGTTAAATTGACCCAAGTGGAGTCTAAATTCTCCCATGTCTAGTAGGGTGCCATCTAGTTGGAATATCATAGAGATATTGACCTCTTTGAATTAGGTCAATATCTTCTTCTTTCCCTCTACTAAGGGTCTACTTACAATAAGATCCATATCCAACCTTTTCTTCAAAGCCACCTTCATGTTCCTAGTGTATGTCTGATAAAACCCTAATTCTGAGGTGGGAATTAGTTTTAATTCTAGGAGCATACCTTTGTTAATTACCACCAAGAACTTCCTACACTTCTTTTCTATCTTTGTAATCCTATCTAAATAAGCATAAGTCCATTGGATAATCACATTGGTCTTAGCCATGGTCTCCACCACTTTCCCTAGAATTAAAAAGAGTAGTAAGAGGGATTTACTGACTTTCCCAATCATCCCAATAGGTAAGGAACTCTTCACCTAGGATTCTAATGTCTGAACTTGACTTTTCATGTCCTCAATGATATTCTCTAACATATAGTGAGTTACCCAGAGAATGGAGAGTGGATCCTCAACCATCCTTTCTTCCCCAATGGAAGTCTTCACCTTAGTGAGGGAGAATATATCTTGTTGGGTTTAACATACCATCGGGTTCCCCTCCTATATGAACCTCTACATTAGAGTACTCTTCATGTTTCTTGAAGCTTGGTTGAAGCTCCATTGTACATCTTATTCACCCAAAACAATCATCTCTATCATTTGAAACATTGGGACTATTCCTCAGGTTATGGGAGGTGTAGGAAGGGTGACTAAGATGGTGGTGAAGGGTATAGTATGAGGTGGAGGGGAGATGGAGGAAGTGGAAGGGGTGAATATGAAAATTAAAGGAGGAGGAGGGTAAATGAGAGTGAATGGAGGAAGGACAAAATGGGAGGTCCATGGGAACATTTGTGCCTGCCAATATTCTTGGGTCATACCCACTTGAGGGGAAATAACTCCTAAGAGAGGGGCATTCAACAAAGGGAAGATATTAGTTGGTTGAAGCCATATCTTAGGGTTCTAATGGTAATAAAAAGAGGAGGAAAAGGGAAATGCAAAGAGGCAATATGATCAGGACTAGAGGAACTATTGAGGTAGGTAGAGGATGTTGGACTAGAGTGGAAGGCATCTAAACTAAATCTTGAGGGTGATCTACCTTCTAATTTTTCTTGGGTCTCTTACCTATGTTATCTTAGGTTAATATGGTGGAGGGACTAGCCAAGATAGTAAGAGACATAGGGGTTGACAATGGAGGAATTTTAAATATCAAAGGAGGCATCGAGATGACTAAAGGGAGTAATAAGATACTTCTTGCCACTAAATATGCACTCTTAATGGTTACAGTTGTGCTCACCAATGAATATATGCTTGTAGGTACCTAGATTGAAGGTATGTGTAGACACATAATATTTTTACTTTTTATCAAATATAGATGCTTTACATCTTGTAAGAACCCATCGAGACTCTATCTCTTTGAGTGCACACCCTAAAAGGTACATCAAGAAAGTGGTGGGCATACCTTTAGTGTTTCATAGGATTATTATCCTTATTTCCATAGTATTACCAATCCAACTAGCTCTTAAAACCATTCCCTAAGCTATTAATCCTCCCTTGCACACTCCTCTAGTATTTTTCCTCTTTTTCATCCCTCTTTTCCTCACCTTAATCCCCTTTTGACAGTCAGCTATACTAGGTCAACTAGGTCAACCCTATAATTTTTCAACCTTTGATTATTATGTAGGGTTGACTAGGTTGACCCTGTACTATTTTGGGAGATTTTCAATTAAGAGTTTTATTAGCCCTTTAGCTAACCTAGCTTAAGACCTAGTGAATAATTGACAAAAAACATATAGGATTGATTGGGTCAACCCATATAGTTGACATATTTGGAATGATTTAGGGTGAGATCTACCTATAAATACAAGATCAATTCATCATTATTTAAATATGCAATCAAGATTTATTATTTTCTCACACTTCTTTATAATCTACTCTTCCACCATTTTAATTGAGGAGTCTTAGCTTAGGGTTTCTACTTGGAGAATCTAGTCTTGTGGATAAGTCTTAGATGCTTTGGCCTTCCCTAGTGATCCTTAAAAACCAAAACAACCTCTTGAAAAACCCCCTTTGGCCAAGGGATAGATTGAGTCTTAATGAGTTCACATTCAGGTAAGTATATTCTAACTTTGTTCTCCTCTCTTTAGTAGATAGAAGTAGCATAAGTATTGGCTTGAATGATATTACTCTTCATATTACATGTATTAGGTTCTTACTCATGCTTATCTTAATTGATATTTTCTTAGACATGTTTTGATTACTTTACTAACTCCTCATATTGTGCCACAAGTTTTGGTGAGCACTAGATTAGATTTACTTTCTTGTTATTAGAATAAGTGAAATATTAAAACCTAAAACCCCCTTAAGGTTATTACATGATTGTGTTAGTCTGGAAGATTTTTAACTCTCTTTAGCATAGTGTATTCTGATAAGTGATGCCCTAATTAGGTCTAGCAGATCCCCATATTAGTCATGCTCCTGCTTAACAAATGTATTTCTAATCAGAAGTGTAGGTATGCTCTATATTCTATGAGCTAGGAATGATTTATAGACATGATGCATTTCTAATTACGTACATTCTAGTGAACCCAATGTGAACTAACCTTTGTAATATTTTTTTACTTATTTCATTCTTTTAATCATTATTTTTATCATATATTTTCCATATTGGACCGACTGTATCAATCCAACTCTAATTTTTGTGCATATATTTTTAGGTACAATCTAATAGATCAAACTAATTGACCTAGTATAGGTTTTTATCCTTCCAGACTATTGGATTAACCTAGTCAACCCATTATAGTTTATAAACTTTCATATATCCTATTTAGCATACTTGGTCAATCCTAGTTAACCCTATATAGTATAGGCACTCAATAACAAGTTCTTGAAAAGATTGATTAACCCAGTCGACCCAGTTAGTAAGTTTTACAAGCATTCCATAAGTTTTTCTAATAGATATCTTCCTTCTCTACATATTTGATCTGATAAGGTTCCCTTTTATCCTTTTATCTCTTTCTTTATAATCTTTCCTTTCATAATTTTTAGTCTTCAAAACTACCCTTATACAGTCAACTAGATCGAGCCTATCGACCCAATTCTATATTCTATGTGCTCTTTGGATAACTAAGTTAACTCTATCAACCCTGTTCATTTTTAGAACTTGTTTTCACATTGCAAGATCTACCATGTTGACCATGTTCTATATTTTATGCATACACTATTGACTGTATCAACATTGTAACTTATTTTAAAGTTGGAATTAACCTTTATATGCTAGTAATTAGCTCACACTTTAATTTATTATTGCTTGCACACTTAGAATAGAAACATATCTTAATTAGGTGGTTTTTAATTAATCATTTAGTTTCACTATTTTTTTTTATGCACACATGACCAAACCACAAAATTTAACAAGCATTTTAACATTTGACTACCTAAGGCCAACCTACTTGGATTTCATCACCAAGGGGAAAGACAACTTGATGTTATGATCAAATATAAAGCATGGTTAATGGTATATTCTAGCTAAGCACCCAACACCCTTATCACTACATTGTGTGAAGTGAGGGGGTAGGCCCCAATACCAAGCCTATATCATGTTATGATCTTTATGGGTGGATTTCATTAATGCTTTGAGGTTTTGGTGTAATAGCTCATTACATTTGGTATCAGAGCCTCCACTTGGGTTCAAGTCATGGATTAGGTGGCTATGTTAGCATGGTAGTGTTCATCTGGGGCTTCTACATCTAAGTATCTTGGTATATAGGTGCAAATTCATCCCAGAGTCTAAGCTTTAAAGCATGGTTGGATGTTATGATCCTGATGGGTAGATTTCACTAATGCCTTAAGGTTTTGGTGTAGTGAAATGTTAAATGTAACAAACCATTACACCAAAACCTTAAGGTGTTAGTTAAATTTTCCCATTAGGATCATAACATCCCACCATGCTTCCAAAGCCCAAACTCTAGGCTAGATTTTTGCCTATACATTAGGATCCCTAGCATGTAAGAGTCTTGGATGAACACTACCATGTTAGCATAGTCACCCGATCTATGACTTGAACCTAGGTGGAGGCTTTGATACCAAATTCAATAAACCATTACACCAAAACCTTGAGTTATTAGTGAAATCTACCCATCATGATCATAACATATCATTACCACTACATATCCCTTTCAGCCCAAACTACCTAAAACTATCTTTAGATTACTTTCTAGCTCCTTACTTATATCCAAATTTCCATCACATATAAAAACATATTGATATAATCTTATAAATATTCTGTTGACCATTTAATTAGCTCTTTACTTCCAAGTTGATTGCTTGCTCTTTGCTCAATTGTATTTTGTATTACAATAACTTGCATTAGCTAGTGTTGGTGTAAGGTTTTGTGTTGTGTGCCTCAATTAGATTAGCTAGCATTAATCTAATTAATTGATTATTTCTCTTATCTTATTTATTTTCAAATTACTTGCAAAATTTATCATGTTTTAGTTCATAGTCTATTATATGCTTCCTTATCTTCCCTATCTAATGTACCTGGTTGACCCAATCAACCTTGTACATTTTTCCAGCTTTTGTATACTATATTGGATTTACCCAATTGACCTTATACTATTTTCAACCCCTATACTATCTTTTCATCTCCTGTCTACTATACTAGGTCAACCTAGTTGACCCTTTACTATTTATACACCTTGTTCTCTATACTAGGTCAACCTAGTCGACCCTGTACTATTTTTTTCTTTCCCTATTTATCAATCTAGTTCTCTATCTTTCCTTATTTTGTATTATATTCATTCTTCTTTAGTCATAATGAAATATCCTATCAAAATCTTCTTGGATAATCTAAATACATTTATATACTATATGGGATGTTCATTTCTTCCTCTCTTTTTTTGTCAAGAAAACCATCACTCTTGGGGCACCTCTTCCCCTCCATCCATGAAATATAATATGGTTCAAATAACACCTCAAGATGAAGTTGATGGGTATGATATTTTCATTACTAAGATACTTATTTTATTCAAAATATTAAAACTAATGTGGGATTAATTGACACAAGTTTAATCAATAATCCCACTCACAATCCATCTTCTAATAATCATCCCCCTAACACCAATTTGGGTATCACTCCTTCCAACACCAACCAACCTCCTGATAAAACTCAAATCTTAGATCAAGTAATCTAGAAAATGAATATAATGAAAAATTATAATACCAATCAAATGATTCAGATTCAACATCATTTGATTAATATGGCCAATCAACCTCCAACTATGCATCCTCAAGCTAATCCCAATTACATTCTTCCACCTCTTAGAAATGCCTCTGGAAATGTTATTCCTCAACCCATATTGAATAAAAATATTCTTCAAACCATTAAACATGAGCCTTTATCTCCCTTCATTATCTCCATTGATATTGGTAACATATCTCCAACTATCAAATATGATGGGACTAAAGACCCTGCCTCATTTTTTAAGACTTTTAGAAACCTTTAGAAAGAGTGGATCCAAACTAATAACTTCACCACAACTAAAATATTATTCAAAAACTTCACTTTAGATGTATTATAATGGTATAACCAATTACCCCAACATTATATTTTTCAACTTGAAGATTTTCTTAATCCCTTAGTTAAAGAGTCTCAACACAATGATCTTCTCAAAAATTATCTTAGCCACTTCATCAATGTTAAGTAATCTCCCACTGAATCAACTCATGACTTTATCAAAAGATGGAAATCATGGGGACATAAATCCAACCAAAACATGACTAATGATAACTTATTCAAACTCTTTATTATGGAATTAAATCCCACTCTTCAATATAAGGTTCAAACCTTTACTCCCAAAACACTTAATGAAGCTCTTCCCAAGCTAAACATCAAGACTTTCTCATGAAGCAATTTGAACCTATTCCTAAACTATTCAAAGAATATTTTCAAACATATACCAATTGTATCACTATCAATACTTACCAAGCCAAGCTAAGAATTTCCATAACCAATATTCCTTCACCTTATCAAATACCTCTTTCAGTTTAGCAAATGAAATAATTTTTACCACTCTCTAAACCTTTCATCTATCCCAATGATCCTCCTAAGTGGTATTACCCCAATCTATTTTATTGGTTTCATGCCAACATTGGGCATTCTCATGAATCTTGTAGAGGGCTTACTAAATTTGTTGTTTCCTATATGCTTTGTGATTCATTTAATCATGAAGCCATGATCAACCTTTGTTATCAAGAATACACCACTACCTCTCAAAAATGATAAGCTTATAAAGCTTCTACCTCAAATAACCAAAAATATTTTTCAAATAATCAACCAAATACCAAGGATATTTATGCCATTAATGCCTATTATGACCAATATTATAACAATTCTCAATATGTAAACACTACTAAGGTCAACTATCATCACAAACTAACTCACAAAGATCTTGTTACCAAGCCTAAGAAGCCATCTCTAAAAGAAAAACTTCTTAAAGATACTACCACAACTAATATTAATTCAGAAGCCTAAGAGGAACCATCTCCTCCTTCCAATCCTCCAACCACATATATACCTTCTAAATCTACTTTACCTCCCAAACCTCATTTTGGTTATTCTAAATCACATTAAAACTATCTTGAAGAACTCAACTCTATGCCTTTTAATATTCCTCTTATGGAGTTGGTTTGTACCTCACCCTATCATTGTAATTTCCTTATGAAATAACTCTAAGAAATTTAAGATCCATCTTCATAAAGAACCACCTTCTATTGAATTTCAACCTACCAACATCAATACCATTGAAACTATGTGTCCTTATTCCAAGCCTTCTATTTAATTTCTTGAAGAGGACATAATTAATGATGAAATTCTTTTTCATGTTAATGATCTAAAACTTTTTATAAAAATAGTCATTAATACTACCCTTATCCATAAAGTTCTAGTTGATGAAGGCTTGGGTATTAATGTGCATCTTTGTGGCTTATCCAAAAACTTGGTTATAACAAAGATCATCTTAAGAAAACCCATCTCACTTGTCATGGTTTCAATAATACAAATCAAAATCCACTTGGTTGTATTTGGCTTCCATTAACCATTGGACCTAAGACTGTTTGAACTAGGCTTATGTTCCTTGATTTACCTTTATCTTATAACATACTCCTTAGTCACCCATTGACTCATCGAATGTGGGATATTACTTCTTCTAGTAGATAATGCATTAAATTCTTACATAATGGAAAATGATATAATCATGAAGCTAATCCAAACCCATAGATATCAAACTTCCTAATCCTAAATCCCTATATCATATTCCTACAATTCCTAAGATCAATAGTGCTCATTTACCCAAGTTCATCAACATGAATCTTGATTTATAAGTTACTCTTGTGGATTATGATGATGATGAACCCAATAATTTGTAACATACTTGCAATACCACTAATCTACCTCCATACATTTTTCAATGGCTTCCTCCTTTATTACCTATAGATCATACCATTCCTCTTATTAATGAGATTACTGATTTTCCCCCTCCATGCAATACTCAAGATCCTTCTCTACCTAAAGATTCATTTAATTGTAATGATTTTAGAATGGAAAAATTATTTCAATATCCTCTCATCTTGTATCCTTGTACATTTAGTAACATTGGGATTTCACATTCTAAAACCCCCCCTAATTCTCAAGCATATAAAATTTCTCCAACATATGATGACAACTATATAATAGCCTAGGATCAATCTTAAGACTTGGATGTCCAACATTATCAAAAAACTTTATCCAAGATTCATGATTTGAATTGAGATGTGCACACCATTTATATGGATCATAACTTAGATATTGAAGGTTATGTACCCCTACTAATTCACTACTTATTGATACTCCTTAGGTGGAGAGAAAAGCATACCTTATAAACCTCTATAAATTCTTGCATCTCCTTTACCACCTATTGATCCAATCATTACCTCCAATCCTTCTCCCATCGATACTCTAATCCCATTTACTCTATCTATTTATACTCCTAAAATTACACTTAATTCTATGGAAACTAATGTCTATCAAGTCCATTCTAAGTATGATAGACATGGGAACCAAGTTATAGATATTGAAGTAGATATTGAGTATTATGGTCCTCTTCCCACCTTGCATAATTACTAAGTTATTATTAAACTAATTCATGCCTACAAACCTCAACTTCCTTAGAAGCATCATAAACTTGGGAATTTAAAACTAAAACCCCTTATTTTAACAACTTTATTATTATCATTGATCCTATAACTAATCCAATTTCATCCTTACCTAATGCAGCATGCCACTTTCAAGACAATAATGCCATTCTTATTGAATAAACCACTCACATCAAATATTGTAATCCATCTTGTCCTTGACCAATTTTTATCTCTCATAAACTCTCACCTACTGAGCATGATAATTTCAGCTTATTCTTTGATAAGTATCATGAGGTTTTCACTTGGTCCTATGAGGACATGCTTGGTATTGACCCTAGAATTGTATTGCATAATATCATTACTTGTTTTGATGTAAAACTTGTGCATCAAAAATAAGGTAAATTTCCATCTAAGGTTTCCACTTTATGTCACAAGGAAATCATCAAACTACTTGATTCTAAATTTATTAAACTAGTGGATTATTATGAATGGGTTTCTAACATTGTCCCTATTCAGAAAAAGGTCACTATGGTCATTTGTATTTGCATTGATTTATACAATATTAACCTTACTTATCCCAAGGAAAATTTACCTTTACCTTTAATATATGCCATCATCGATTCCATAGCTAATTACAAAATTTTATCTCTTATGGATGGATTATCGGGATACAATCAGATTCATATTTCCCCTGAGGACCAACATAAGACTACTTTCACCATGGAATGGGGGCACCTATTGTTATGTCAAAATTCCCTTTGACCTCAAAAATTTTGGAGCTACCTACCAATACATAATGACTCACATCTTTCATGAGCTCATCCATAAAATTTTTGAAACTTATGTAGATGATCTTATCACTAAATCCAAAAGTCATATGACTCACTTATCTAATCTCGCTATCAAATTTGACCATCTTTTTAAATATCAATTTATAATCAATCCTTACAAATGTGTCTTTGGTGTCACATCTAGAAAATAGTTAGGATTCATAGTCTCTCTCCATGCTATCAATTTTGACTCTACCAAGATTAGTCTTATCATCAACATGCCCATTCCTCATTTTATTATTGACATCTGTACTTACTTAGGAAACCTTGTGGAAATTAGATGATTTGTACCTCTAATTAATTACCATATCCACTCCATCAATTCCCTTCTCAATAAAGGCACTAGCTTAGAATGGATGAACTCATGTAAAAAAGCATTTAATAACATGAAAGAGTCACTACTTCACCCACCTATGCTTCATCCTCCTAATGATCGACCTTTGATTCTCTATACTTATTCCACACCTATATCAATTATGGAAATGATTTCCCAACATGATGATACTAAAAGAGAGTATGTTATCTATTACATTATCTAAGGCCTCATCTATTATGAGACATTTTATACCAAAATTGAATGTGATTGCCTCACCATATATTTTGTAGTTAAATATCTTTTCCATTACATGATTTACCAAACTACTTATGTCATCATTCATTCTAACCCTTTTCATCACTTCTTCTCTAAATATTTCTACCTGGAGATATAATTGACAAATGGATGGTCCTCCTTATAGAATTTGATCTTCACATCATCACCCAAAAAGTTGTCAAAAGGCAAGTCATAGCTGATCAACTTGCTACATATCCTATACCAGTTGTTTCTTCCCTTAAAGATGATCTTCCCAATGATAATATCCTTTCTATTAAAGGTTTTAATCAATATATTTCTCTCAAATATTATTTTCTTAATTTTATTTTTGTTCTTGAAGTAAATAATCCTGAATAATCCTCTTTTCTCTCTAATATTACTAAACCAAAAATAGTTATCGAGGAGCTTCCTGAAATCAATGTTGACTTACATGAGGATACTTGGACCCTTCACTTTGATGGTGTTAAATGCCTTCAAGGAGATGGGGTAGGTTTCATTCTCACAAGTCCTCTTGGCAATATCATACCTTCAGATTTTCATTTCACCTTTGATGTTACTAATAATATGGCTAAATATGATACCCTCATCTTAGGCATGCTTTATACTCTTGATTTAGACAGTCAATACCTACATGATTTAGGTGATTCTTAACTTATTTGTCACCAAGTTAATGGTGATTATCAATGTAAAATTGAAAACCTCATTACCTATCATCAAATTTTAACCACTCTTGATAAGGATTTTATCTCTTTCACTATTGAGCCTATCCCTAGAGATAAAAATTCCATTGTTGATTCTCTTGCCTCTTCTACCTCTCTCTTTCATCCACACAAAGTTCTTTCTAACCCTAATTTTCTTATATAAATAATAAAATATCCATATTTAACTCAACCACCAAATTCACTTATTTACCACTTCAAGGATGTTACTATTTGACAATTTCTATGGTATAAAGACATTATTCAATTATTATAACACAAAATTATCCTCCTAATTTAGACTCCCAAGAAAAGACATGCATTCATAAATAATATTTCAAGTATGTATTTTTATAAAACATCCTTTATTATCATAATGCTAAAGGTACTTTACTCCATTGTGTTATGCAAGATGAGGTTCTTCCTCTTCTTGAACAAGTATATGGGGGCCTTTATGGTGGCCACTGTAGTGGACATGCAATAGCCCACAAATGCCTACATATGGGTTAAATTTGGCTTACTCTTGAAAAGGATGCAATTGAATATGCTAAAAAGTGCACTTTTTTTTAGTTTCATGATGATCTAATTCATTCACCTCCAACTAAGATTTAAACTATTAAATATCCTTGTCCCTTTTCCACATGGTGATTTGATCTCATTGTAAAATTACCTCATTCCCAAGATGGGCATGTTTTTATCATCACTTTTATCAAATATTTTACCAAATGGGTAGAATCCATGCCCCTTGTTAACATCACTAGTCCTACCATTTACAAAATTATTCTTAATCAAATCATTTTTCACTTTGATGTTCCCCATACAATCATTTCAAATAATGGTGGCAACCTGAAAAACAAACATGTTAAACAACCTTGTACTAAATTTAAGATCAATCACAAATTTTCTATGCCTTATCATCTAGAATGCAATGGTTAAGATGAGACCACTAAAAAAATTATCCAAAATATAGTTCATGAAACCCACATAGATTAGCATATTCATCTCTACCCTAATCTTTGGGCCTATCAGACTAGTATCAATACTACCATTGGGGCAACACCATTCTCTCTAGTCTATGATTCTGAGTTAGTTATTCTTCTAGAAGTTAAGATTATATATCTTTGTATATTTCTTCATGGTATAATTATTGATGAATAATTATGTGAATCTCACCTTCATGCCCTTGATCTCCTTGAATAAAATCATCTTTCTGCCTCACAACATAACTTCCAATACAAGGTTCGTATTGCCAAGCAACATAACAAACGTGTTGAAGTCTGTACATTTAATTTTGGTTATCTTATCCTTAAATTAGATTAAACCAATGATAAATAAGGTAAATATTCCAAAAAAAGGTTGGACCCTTATTTATCTAAATATATTCTTGGTCCAATTACATATTGCCTTCAAACTAATGAAGACCATATTTTCAAAGAGCCCACCAATGCACAATTCCTTAAAAAGTAATTTTCCTAAACATTTCCTTATTTTCATGATTTCTATATGTATCTATCTAACACTTTTTACAAGTTACTTACATGGTTCTCTCCCTCTATAGACATTCTCTCTTTTTTTACAAACTTTTAGTCCTCCCTTTTTGGGTCTTTTGGTTTCTTGATGTACTATAGTCTTCTTTATCTTTACTTTTTTTTACATTATTTTTTTGGCACCCCTTGGGTTTCTCTTTTTTGAGTTTCTTTGTAAGACCATGGATAGGACCCAAAACTCCTCACAAAATACCATCTTTTATATACCTCATTTTTTTCACATACATAATTTTTGGCACCCTCATGGGTCTTTGTTTTATTAAGTTACAGTGTAAGACTGTGGTTAGGACCCAACCCTCCTCATAAAATTACCATCTTTTCATTATTTTTCTAGAATACATTTTAAAATGGTTACACATTATTGATGTTTATTCTCAACTTTAGCTTTTGTTTCTTTTGATAGATGGAATTTGCACAACAATCTATGTTAGCATGTTTTCCTCTATTTCCCCCATTCTTGTGATAAGGAATTACACTTTTCTGTCATTGTATCCATTTTTTCTCTTTGTCACATTTTTTTTTTTAATTTTAAGTAATTCAAATTTTTCCATATGTCACTCCTCTTTATTTTGCCTTTCTTTCACTCCACATTGGATACAACAAGGTCAAAGTCAAGAGAGCACCTTTATTTTACCTAGATTTATGAGATTCCTAGACCCCATGCTCTTTAAAGTTTCTCTTCTTAGCAACCAAGTCCCAAGTATTCAAATGAAATTCATATTTATCACCCATGTTTGATTTTCCAAATCTATATGGAGGAGGAATAGAAAAATCCATCAAGAAAGTTAAAATCCAAATCATTTAAATCAAAAGGCAATGATATCTAAAAGACAAAAATATTCTTAAAACTCAAATCATACCAAAATATGTGATTACATTCACATATCCTATCTCTAATCAAATCTCAAACTCCATAGTTGGCCTCACATAAATTCAAGGTAGGCTGGTAGATTAGAATAGGGGAATTTAAAAAAACTCTATGGTGCCACCTATTTTCTCATGCAAGTACCCAATCATTAGGATGTGGTAGGCTGGTAGATTAGAATAGGGTAATTTAAAAAAAATCTATGGTGCCACCTATTTTCTCATGCAAGTACCCAATCTTTGTAGTAGATCAATGACTCTGTAAGGGGTCGTAGAGAATGAGAAAAACACTATGGGAAGGTAGTTCCATTTTAATTTTCATGCATATAACCTTCATGTAATGATCTATAAACTTCATTTATTGACCTCAGACTTGTGTGGCTAAGAGAATTTATTTAGAGTCCTTAAGGTTGAAAGTCTTCTTAGTTTGACAAACCTAATTTGAGTGTCTTAACTTTGATAAAGAGTTCCTATACCTTAGGTTTTTCCTTCATTATCCCCTCCACCCGTTTCATTTCCTCCCTTAATAGGCTAATTTTTATTCTAAATCTATTTTTCATTCTTTAATTCCTTCTTCTTCATCTTTTAAAAACATGCTAGAACTACTTTGTTTCATTTTTATATATCCTTGAAGTTAAATAACATATTTGAGTAACTATGGATTACCTTTCTTTACACCACAAAATTAAATTCCTAGACTTATTTTTCTTTCCTTTTACTATTTATCATTTGTTGTACTATCCTATTGTTATGGAAACTTGAGTTTATACCCTTTTTCCATTGTTGCATGAGGTTAGCCTGTTACTTCTCACTCAACAATGTTGTTTTCCATTTTTATGCACCTTTTTCCATTATTAAGTGAGATAAGGACTATTTAATATTCACTCATCAATGTCATTTTACCATTTTGTTTCTACTTTTACATTTGATGTTTTCTTACTTGGTGAGTTTTCCTTTCTTACTTGAGGTTTACTTGTTTGAATTTTTTGATCTTTAGTAGCCTTGGATTTTTGGTTACTTGATTTACTATTATTTTTGACATGGTAATTTGATATAACATAGCACCTATTACCCTAGCTTTCCAAATTCCCAAGTACGTCCCATCCACATAGCACCAATTATCTTAGTTTTCTTGCATTTATTTGTTTTTGCTCTTTAGTTTTATATTCTTGGGTTTGTTGAAAGCAGTCTCTACACCCTACACAATCAAAAACAACAACATAGAAGATGACCATTAAGCAATAAATTTAATTCAAGGTATGCATCACATTTACTTTTTATTTATTTTCCCTTTTTAGTTATTACTTTCAATTATTTTATGTTTTAAAATACTACAAATTTTTTTAGCCTCAACAATATGTGTCCTTCCATTATTTCTTGAAGTACCATCACATATTTCACCTTAGTGATACATGATGATATTTAAGTGGGGCATATGTATACACATAATATTTTTAAATTTTAGAAAATATTGATGCTTTACATCTTGTAGGAACCTATTGAGACTCAATCTCTCTAAGTGCATGCCCTAAGGGGTACACCAGGAAAGGGGTGGGTAGACTTTTGGTGCTTCACATGATTATTGTCCCTTATTTCCACATTATTAACAATAAAAACATCTCTTAAAACCATTCCCTAAGCTATTATTCCTCCCTTGCACACTCCTCCAATATTTTTCCTCTTTTTCACCCCTCTTTTCCTCACCTTAATCCCCTTTTGATAGTCAATTATACTAGGTTGATTGGGTTTATCCTATATAGTTTTCAACCTTTGATGATTATATAGGGTTTATTAGGTCAACCCTATACTATTTTGATATATTTTCACTTGAGAGTTGTGTTAGCCCTTTGGCTGACCTGGCTCTAAACCTAGTGAATAATTAACCAAAAATATATAGGGTCGACTAGGTCGACCCCATATAACTAACATATTTATAAGGATTTAGGGTGAGATCCACATATAAAAATAAGTTCATTTAGTCATTATTATAATATGTAATCAAGATCTATTATTCACTCATGCTTCTTTACAATTTGCTCTTCCACCATTCTACTCAAGGAGTCTTAGCTTAGGGTTTCTACTTGGAGAATCTAGCCTTATGGATAAGTCTTGGATGATTTGGAATTTATTAGTGATCCTTAAATTCCAAAACAACATATTTTGAATCCCCTTTTTCCAATAAAGATATTGAGTCTCAATTGGTTCACATTCAGGTAAGTATATTCTAACTTTATTCTCTTCTCTTTAGTAGATAGAAGTAGCATAAGTATTAGCTCGAATAATATTAATCTTCATATTTCATGTATTAGGGTCTTACTCATACTTAAATTAATTTAAATTCTCATTTATATGTTTTTATTTCTTTACTAACTCCTCATATTGTGCCATAAGATTTGGGGAGCACTAGATTAGATTTAGTTTTTTGTTATTAGAATAAGTGAAATATCAAAACCTAGGACCCCCTTAGGGTTATTTTTTTATTGTGTTAGTTTGGAGGATTTAGAACCATCCTTATCATAGTGTATTATGATAATTTATCCCCTAATAAAGTCTAATAGATCCCCATCTTGGTCATTCTCTCGCTAAACAAATATATTCCCAAATGGAAGTGTAGGTATGTTGTTTCTTTGAGATAGGATTGATTTATAAACATGATGCATTTTTTATTGCATATATTATGCCCAATGAAGGCACCAAAATTATTCTAGGTTATAGAATGGATAGGGTAGAGGGAAATGAAGAGGTAAGTATGCTCAAGATGATTGAGGCTAAAGTTACCTAGGTAAATGATGTAGGAGGTGTAATGGAGAAGAGAGAAGGCACCACTTGAGGATCTTATAAGAGAAGATCAAAACTTAAGGATGTCATGACTGGGATATGTAAGGTGGTGGGAGTGATGGGTGGAAGGGATATGGATGAAATGGGAGGTGTAAGGGGTGGCACCTATACTAATGCCTATTGGGGGACTCATTCTAGGATTACCTCTAGACTATTGGTTACATTAAACCTTAAGGTATGTGCATCCCAAGGTCGAGGTGTTGGTGGTTGATTATTTTGTGTTTAGGTTACCTACCACTAAATAATGTAGGTTTAGATCAACTAGGACCAAATATCTAGAGTTACTAGAGGAAGTGTAGGTGTATCTAGGGTACAAGGAGTGGGTGTTGTTGGAAGTGGTAGAGGATGATGTGCATGAGCTATTAAAAGAGGTGGAGGAATTGGGGCATGAGAAATAAGAGATGTTTGAGGATATTTATTTAGATAATAAAGAGGAGAAGGTGGTAGAATTACCTAAAAAATACTCCTAGAGATTGTGGGAGGAGTCAGAGTGGGATCCTCCATGGAGGGAGAAGGAGGGGGAGGGGGAGAGGATGGGCCTACCTAGACCTTCTTTCATTTATTATTCTTCCTAGAAATAATTTAGGAAAACACCTCTTGGTCATATATAGCATCTAATTATATCTCTTCATCATCCTCCATTTGATGGTCATAGTTTATATTAAGATAGGTTGAATACCTTGCTAGGAAAACTTTGATCATGCCCTTAGGGTCCCAATACTAGAGATTAGCTCTCCCTAGGGCAAAGGATTCCTACCCAACTACCATTTTCTAGAGGGTATGGAAGGATTTGTACACATGGTGCCTAATAAATATCAAGAGAAATGGGCATGCCTTTTATTGGTAGCTTATACAAAAGCCAGATATACCCTCTACGACTTGGTAGGCAATTTCATACTCTTTTAGGTGATTTAGGATGAAATATAGAAGAGGGGATGTTTGAGGATGCTTGTAATTTAAATCATAGTGTCCTCACTATATTACTAGTAGTCTTTGATGGTGGTAATGGAGTCCTAGATTGCTTGTGATAAATGGGGCATTGGGGCTTTATTGATAACATTATAGACCACTACATAAAAGTGCTCATAGATGTCTTGGATATGGTTTTGGTACTGATGGACATATATTTTTATATAATACTACATGGAATATCAAACCCCTAAGAACCCACACATCAAAATCTAAAGGTTTGAAGGTGTGTCCCACAAATCACATCCACAAGGTAGTTCATCATGTATAAATTATCTCTAGCTTAGGCATCCACTATGGCATTAACCAACATGAAGTTGATAATTCCTCCCATTCTATAACTTTAGATATTGTGAGCATAATATGGAGGATGGGTACCCATAATTTATTAATGTGTAAGCATTCCTAGGCCCCAAATAATTAGTTCAATATAATCATGCCTACCTAGACCTCCTCTCAAAAGTTATGTATTATGTATGCATTTACGTCTCCCTTATTGACCCATTTAGAATTTGGGTTCTTGGCCCAATATTATAAGACATTGTATATCAATAAGGTCTCCATCTAATTCTTAACTGCTACAACATGAAATTTAGGAGGGAGTAATACACCTTGTAGGCATTCCTAAAGATGTCAATGATTTGGTATCAAGATTTAGGTGAGCAAACCCAATAATGGACCCCATCCTACACCTAGATGGAATTGATAATTAGGTTACTAAATAAGCTAATATAATGAAATTCATCTCATTTTATCATGTCCATGTGAATATCGCATTTCTTATAGGCCTGAAGGGCATCTTTGAATTTTACCTATTCATCATTATCAAAGCTTGACTTTTTAGGTACCTACTTGACTACTTTAAACATGTCATTATGGTATTTTAACTTATTCAAGCCTTCTAATAATAGGGTATCATAGTATTTAGACTCATCTTTGGATTTTGAAGAGGATTTAGCCATTATAGTAGGATAGAGGGTCAATAGGAAGGCTCTAAGTGTTGGAGGCAAGAAATACATGGGTATGTGGTAGTAATTGGAAACCAATGACTTGAAGTCATCTTGAAGGTATAAAATGATAACCATTAGTGATATTTCATTAGTATTTTATAAACACACACACATTTATCCTCATGTAATAATGGCATTTGGTGGGTCACTTTCTATGAATTCAAATTTGAGTTGGTGGTTGGGTATCCTCTCTTTATTTCCTAATTTAGAGTTAAATTTAGATCTCATAATACTCCATCACCAACAAGATTTAGACATGGTGATGGGGCATTTTAAAACTATCCAATTAGGCCCATATTTATATTTTGTTAATGCCCAATGCATGGTATGCATGTGGTCACATCTATTCAAGGCTTCTTAGTTAACTCCCACTTTATACTACATGTCATCCACTCATTGACCCTCACATTAACTATTAGTACCTAAGCTTGCCTTTGTAATATGTGGCATACTATTAAGAATGGTGAGGTATCACTTAAGGACATGTGTCACCCTTTGATTGGTCTTTAGGATCCATTTATACCCCATTTTAACCATTTTGGGGCTTTAGTTGGCTACCTGTTCATATGCCTTGATGCATGACATGGAGGTCTAGGGGACTAGCCCCTATGATAATTGGTGATTTGGTGCCCTTTAAGTGGGTTAAACTCTCCTAGGCTTTAATAATTTCACATAATTGGCCACTCTAATAAATTTAAATGTGGTGCCCTCTAATTTGGTTGGGGTTTCTCAGGATCTAACATCTCTAACAAGTTTGGGGGACTTATTTCTCTAACAACTAGATATGTGATAGCCTTTAATTTAGCCAGGATCTCTCAAGCTCTAACATGTTTGATAGGTCTAGGGTATTGGACACTCTAACAACTATCAACTTGTCACCCTCTAATTTGGTTAGACTTTTTTGGTCTCTGACATCTCTAATAGGTCTAGGGGATTGGCCACTCTAATAATGGGTGACATGGCTCCTTCTGATTTAGTTGGTCTCTCCTAGACTCTAACATCTCTAATAGGTCTAGGGGATTAGAGACTCTAGTAAATAATGACATGGCACCCTTTGATTTGACCTATCTCTCTTAAGTTTTGACATCTATGATAGGTCTATGGACTAGCTATTTTAACAACTAGGAATGTGGCACACTCTAATTTGGTTGGGCTCTCCTAAGATTTGACATCTTTTATAGGTCTAAGGTATTAGTCACTCTGAAAATTGGCAACATGGATCCCTCTAATTTTTCTATCTCTCTTAGGCTCTGACATCTCTAATAGGTTTAAAGGATTAGCCACTCTGATAATTGGTGACATGGCACCCATTGATTTGGTTCAGCTCTCCTAGAAACTAACATCTCCAACAAGTCTGGGGACTAGCCACTTTGACAACTAATAATGTGGTACCCTATGATTTGTCCATGTTTTCCTATGGAACCCACAAAAATTCTAAGTAAAAAATGAAAATGCATGCAATACATTAATACTTTACCCAATTGTCATTGAGATTTTGATTTGTCATGAAGAGCATTGGGTCCATTCCTTCGGGAAAGGGACAAGACTCTAGTAATTTATTTTAAAATTGGACCTATAATGTTAGCAACCTAAATCCTTAAAATAACAAGTCTACATTATCCATAACATAAATAAGGCTTTTCATTACATGGGGAAATTAGGGCAACATAATATGCCAAGGGTCTGGTTCAAGAAAAGTTGACAAGAATAAATTAAAGGACTTGGGAGCACTGGTTTGATAATTTCAACAGAGGAATCACCCATTTTGAGGAAAAGGGAGATTTTTGGCCACAAAAATAATTAAGATATTAATTAAATTGGTGACCCTCCTCTTTAAAATGTTTACAATATTGATAAGGTTGTAGATCCCCAAGAATAGTGACCTCCATTCCAAAATGGGGAAATTTTATGCATTGATGTAGTATGAAGAGAATTACACATATCTCATAAATATATGGGTGACCAGGGAGGATATTATATGGAAATTTAAGGTCAATAACATGGCATAGGGTACTATAAATGATAGTCCCAACTTGGATGGGTAAGTAAATTATATATGCTGACTACCTTTTAGTATTATCATATCCTTTAATGGTGATGGTATAATTTTACAAATCTGATGTATTCTATCCCAAACATTGGACTAACTTCAATGTAACAATGTTAATTCTAGAAACATTACATATGAGTACCCACTTAATTT
This sequence comes from Torreya grandis, assembly GCA_037957365.1. NCBI lineage: Eukaryota > Viridiplantae > Streptophyta > Pinopsida > Cupressales > Taxaceae > Torreya > Torreya grandis. The sequence goes on along the minus strand of JARHVA010004738.1, from coordinate 913,180 downwards.
TATGGTGGGTAATAGTGACTTTAATTTATAAGGAATTTGTATGTGAATATCCAAGTACTAACATGTCACTCTGATCAAATGTAAGCTATGGTCCAAGAGACAAATGTCCTACCAATTCTTGGAATTTATAAAGTATAATATTTTTAAGAAATTTAGACTAGCTCAAAATATTATACAAAATATCCTTATGGAGTAAATATGTACATAAAAGATCGAAAATGGAAATATACATCTATGCCTTATTTAACTGATCCATAAGATCATACTTATTTGTAATAGGAGTTGAATATTTGGGTTTGGTTTGATTTTGAACAAGATTGGAATTATAAGGTGGATTGGTATTAGTTGGAGTATATCCATGTCCTTAAAGGTTAATTTTAGGGTGTTGATTTGTAACAACAAAATCTTGAGTAGAATTAGGATTATGGGAATTAGAGGAATAATATACAAGCCCTGGGATGGTAACTCTTAGATGATTATTATGTGGAGGAGGAAATCCTAAAATAGATGAACCTGATCCTAGAATGCATGGATTTTCTTGTTGGGAATTTGATGATGCATCATTTGACATGAGATAAAAATCAATAAAAGGGGTTGTTAATCCATACCACTCCTAAAAGGAGAGACATCCAATGAAGAAAATGCATCCCTAAGTTCTAAAGGTAGCAGGTCTTGGTATGTTGGTCTTCACTAAGTTTGTTGATGGAAACTTGTTCTATATAAGGGACCTATTTTAACAAGTTTAGATATGATTTAGCTTTGGCAAAGACATTCATAAAGGGAGGTTTCACACTTCTCTTAGATATTCTAGCAAGGTTCAGCCTCAAAATAGAAATAAAAATCAAACTTGCACAAATTTATACTAACTAAAAACAAATGATTTATTCATTAGTTTTCCATGTTAATGGATGGAAAAATGCTATAACAAAGACAAATTGAAAACAAGATAAAAATCAAGATAGATAATTAAATTGAGATTTATTTTGTTCCTAAATTAAACTCAATCATAAAAAAGTGCAAAAGAGTAGCGATAAAGGGATCAAATATCTACTATAAGTACAAATGTATCTAGAACTACCTATATGAATGAATCTGGTAAAACCAATCTTTAGTTGAGCCAAACCTAGCACAACTCCAACTAAATATGGTGCAAGATTTTGGGGAGTTTGAATATGAGAAGGAAAGACATAATTAAAAAAAATAACAATACTAATTGAACATCCTTCAAATTATCAAGATATTCCTTTTGATTATAGGGTATGGGATTCATACAATCATTTAAGTGTCAGAAACTTCTATGCAACAACAAGACTAAAACAAGGAAAGAGAGAAATTATCCTAGAAAGTAGTAAAATGTCAAAAAGTAAATGGGCATAGTCTTGTCTCTCTTATAATTAATAGAGATCCATCCCTTATTACATTTAAAATTTGATCTAGGTTTTTAGGTCTGAGGATTTTGAACTCAATCAATTTTTTTGGCTAATGGGGTGGTTACAAACATTCAATGTGATTGAGGGAATGTGTTTGAGAAAGCATCTTAAGATCTATGATAGATAGAAGGCATGCCCAAGATTTATGGAATTAAACCATGCCTTAATTGAATTTTGGTAGCTAACGGTAGTTGGGATTACATCAAAACTACTAGCCTCCCATACTTCTACGTAATTGACTACCATGCCTCTTTAGGGAAATATTTATTTTATGTGCTCAATGCATGATCCCAGTCCATATTTCATGCTTTGGTTTATGTTTATGGTCAACCTTAAATTAAATTATACCACATTTTTTATCATTTATTAGTGGGGAATCAATCCATGATCAGATCATGTGAGTCAAATTAGATGTGTAGTCCTTCTTTGGACTTTGATAGTTTTTATGGCCAAATGACCTTCAAATTTAAGCTAGTGCTTTGTTGGTTGCATATCATATGTGTTCCTTACTTTTGGATCCTTGAAATCCATCCTCTCCTCACTCTTTTTATACTAATATTGGGGCCTTATGCACCTACTGACTATTCCTTTTGTGGTGAAGCGATATTTCATCATGTGGCATCATCTCACTTGCCTAAAGCTCTTGCATACTATATAGTTTGCTTGGACTTCCCCAAGGTTGTGGAGTAGCAAGATTTTTCCACAGGGTGTCATCTCACTCACCTAATTTTATGGGGCTTGTTTATGTCATTACTTCCTTGTATGGATGGTTCCAGGATGTTAGGTCACCAGGATCTTGCCTCTTGGTAGCATCCCATTAAACTACTTGCTCAAGGATTTGATGATGTGGAGACTCATTGGTAATATGAATAAATTGACTAAGATTCAAAATTCATTTTAAACATACTAAGACCACTAGTAGATTGACACATAGCACTGGGAAACTTTCAAAGAGAAAAATCTAAGTCTAAATGAGTGAAAAGGTCCCATGTGGCTCTAGGCAAATTTAAAGAATTGACTACGTCTTAAAAGACTTCCTTGGATGGGTTGGATTAATTTGGAGTCAAAAAAGGTAACCACATGGCACCAAATTTTATTTTTAGTACCTATGAGCACAATATAAAAAGGCACAGTCAACAACTCAAAATTTTCAAAAGCCAATGGATAAGAATTTTGAATAAAAATGGCTAAGTTACAAGATAAAAAACAACTAAGGTAAAGAACACAAAAAGGCATGAAAGAACCTAAACCAATCATAAAGGAAGCCTAATTTTTCTAAATTAAATCCAAATTTTATCCATTTTAATGAAAAATGATATTAAAATAATAAAACTATATGAACACTTAGTCATTTAGATCAAAATTAAAGAAGACATGGAAAAGAATTATCCAAAAAAAGAGGTAGAAAACTCTAAAATAGTTAAATCATTTTCACAAACCTAGGGTGAGATATTCTAAAAGGAAGTTTCAAATGTGTTTAAAAACACAAGCATATAGATAGACTAAGACTCAATAGATTAATGTAAATTCAAATATTAAAATTGAAATAGTCAAAGATGTGAATTAGACCAAGCACTTATGATGAGCATTTGATCATTCAAGCTTAGTTAAAGCACTGAAGCACATTCATATTTCAAATCTTCACATTTACTAGAATGGGCTCCCAAGAAGTCTAAGTTAAATAATCAACCACAATTAACATCTTAATGTATAAGACCAGACTCCAAAGTAAAAAGAGGGTCCCTATTTTAGTCAAAAATAGGGCGTGTTGTGTGAGAAATAATAGAATTATTAGAATGGACATGGGGATTGATTGTGATTGTGGACACATTATTTTCCATGATATGTCCCACCATATTATAATCATAGGGGGTATCACAATAATCAACATTATTAACCTGAGAACCCTAATTTTAATTAAGATTATTAGCCTATTGATGTTGTCTTCACTCATTAGTATTAGTATTATGTTGAGATAAATAGTCTATATATATCCCCATGTTCTAATTAGAATGGGATAATGATTTTTTAATTCAATCTCCCCTCTTTATATAATGTCTTGGATAATATTTCTAAGTTGCACACATCTATGAATACGATGACTTTTTACATGATGATACTCACTATACTCATTGTCCTAATACCACTCAAGTTTGGGTTGAATTTCATCAAATGGTTTGATATTAGGCTAAGAAATCATATTTTTAGTGAGTATATTACAAATTCTACATCAATATTTTTTCCAATATTATAGAATGGTATTCTATTGAATTGATTCCTTGGAAGAGGTAGCCTTTGCAAATTAATTGGTTGTGGTGGAGGAGATTTTTGCATTGGTAATGAATGCACTATATTAACATGTCTTTCTTCCATTATTTTGTTACCAAACACATTCTTGTTGTGATTGAAGGGTTTAGGCTTCTCTAACACACCTTTTATATTTTGGGTTGACATTTTATTTTAATTTTTTGTATGATTTTGATGTTGAGCTTAAGTTTATGAATAAGTTTTTATGAATCCTTTATTAATAAAGGCCTTTTCTATTTGGACACCTTTATTAATGACTTCATCAAAGTTGTATAGATAGTATAGTAAGATGTTAAGAGCTTGTTATGAATTCAAATTAGTCATGAATATGTTTTCTAACTAGCTACCAAGAAGATAATGTGTAAAAATGCTTGTCAATGTCCAAAAACTTTGAAGATAAGTGGAAAAACTCTCTCCCCCTCAATTTTGATATTGCAAAAGTTAACCATGATCAAATAATGTTTGATATTATATGAAAAATGATTAATAAATTTATCTGATAAATCATCAAAATATGTGATAGGGGTCTTTTTGAGATGAAAAAACCACTCCAAAGCTTGCCCAAACAAGCTCCATGAAAATAGGCAAATCAATAAATTGGTATCATATTGTAGACACTATTTTTGAATTATATAGCACCTCAGTCATTTATACTTGGAAAACATAAACCTTAGTTTTTCTTCTCAATTTTAGACCTTTCTCACTTTCACAAGTCTCACATTTTATCTCTCTTGTGCCCCCTGGCCTATCTCTTAGTCTGACAAGTCTTATGTTGATGACCCAAATCCTTATATCTTTTCTCATTATGCTTAAAACCTTTTTATCTTATGCCTTTGTAATTTCTAAGCCTATACATGTTTTCCTTCTCCTTAGACACTTGTGTCCTAGATAAATACCTACATCGATGTAGGTATTATATTCTAATGCAAGTGTCTAGTGACATAAAGTCATCTAATTTTCAAATTAAATGTATCTTAATCATTGGTCTAAGTGCTTTAATGTGAGTTATTCTCCAAAGTGACCGGTATAAATATAAGATCAACCTTCATTCATCCCTCACCTAGAATTTTTTTACCTACTCACCTAGTAAATTACTAAAATCATTTAATCAATCACTCAAGTGAGCAATGTTTCCCTATTTTCTCTTATTTTCATATTATTCATAGGGATATCATATCTATAGGTCTAAAGTACTGAATGAACAACTCAAGAGCTATATTTTCCAAGTTATAATCTAGGTCATTATTGTACTTGCTTATCACACAATGCATGTTTCACTCACAATCCAACATATAAGGGATAACTAAATAAGTCTAAATACCTCTTTAGAGTATTGGTTATGTAAGAAGAATTCATTGATAGAGGGTTATTTTGGTTAGATACACAATATGTGACCACTAATCCATTTTTCCCAGAGTCACTATAAAGATGAAGAACTAGGGATTTGTTATTTGACATGGAATGATAGTCCATGACCTAGATATGAATACACCAAAGTGAAGGTGATGAAAAATATAGGAGCATCTAGGTGGTCACATCTTGTTCTAGCAAGTATTCCATATTATCACCTATGTCTGACCCAAACATTAGAATCGATATAACTGTCCTAGGCTAATGCAAGTGTTTGCATCTATAGAAGCATTAGAACTAGAATTTGATAATTATTCTAAAATATTCTTCTAATATACTTCTTGCATGTTCCATATATAGATATATAGTAGCATCAAAACCAACTAAGTATCTTATTAATTTATCATTTTAATAGTTAGCATATCTATACTTTCTATTTTTAACATATCTCAATATAATAAATTTGGTATATGTTCTATCTAAGTTTCACAAATATTTGGCCTACTATAGATATATCTTATCACCCTAGTGCCCTAGGCTATCTCTATCCCCTTTAACCCTAGATGCCCCATATCTATATTTTTAGGGTTAAAAATTAGGTGAACCTAATCTTTGAGCATAATTATTACATAAGCATTCTATTTTAGATGATTATCTCCTACCTTGTCCTAATCTTTATGTTATTTATATCTCTCATCATGGATGATATCAATTTATTTGATGACTATGATTATGAAAATCTCAAACTCTATCTCTCAATAAATGAATCAAAATATGATAAATTATTGTTAAAAGTATTCTATGTGATTAACTATGTACATTATTTTTGGAAATGGGAAAAAGATGACAGACTATTGTTAAAAGTATTCCATGTGAGCTTTTTTTATGAAGATCATAATTGATTATATAGCCTACCAAGAGGTTCCTTGACTACTTTTACACAATTATAATATGTGTTCTTCATGGATTTCAATATCCATATTATGCCAAAACTTAATTACAACATTTACACAATTTCAAAAAACATGATTATGAATCCATTCAAGATTATATCATTCAATTCAAAAGTACATCATATGAGCTAGAATTTAGACATTTGTGTTCAAATTTGTAAATAATTTTTAGTAGATAAATTATTTCCCCACTAAATGAAAGAGCATTGCATAAATAATATGATTCATTTACCCATTTACATACTGATGTGCATAGATATGATTCATTCATACTTACTTATCTAAATGATCTTAACATATCTCCGTCAAAATACCAAAGTTGTATCCCTCACACAAAGGATGGAGATAAATTACCTAAGTATATTTACGTACATAAATTTGGTGTCCCTAATCTCTATATGACTATTTTACAAATGTTACTTAATATGGGGCCAATTCAATGCCCACATCCTATATAAAATCCTCAAGTTCAACAAACCAAAAAGCATCAACATCGCTAGGATTTAACAATTACTTTATTCATGGGTGTTGCTTAATTTTGGAATAATGACATTGATACTACATAATCAAAAAACTATTGTATTGAAAGATGTTTTTCATAACTTAGGTACCATGCCAAAGATTTACGAGATAAGGGGAAATGGAAAGATTCATTGGGTTTATTTGTTATTACTATTGTTTATGGGCCTTGTGTTGTCCATAAAAAATTATGGATCCTACCCCATACTTAGTACACTCCTTTAAATTGGGTAGATTTTGGTTATATCAAATGGAATCATGAATTAAGAAAAATTATCAAGGTATTATTTTTTCTCATAAAGGAAATTTGATCCATATTCCAAATGATAGCATCAATTCTTATACTACACAAGTAGAAAACAAGGAGGAACATGCTATGTACCATTTAAAACTATCCAACCATGATTCAATCTAAGCAAAATATCCAACATGAGGTTGTGAACTCTCACATATTCCAAAAATATGAAAAAAAACAAAAATATTAAAAAAATCCAAAAATATTTTCAACATCTACATGATCTATCAGCTCCTTGGAATTTATGTGTTAGTTCCATGTTTATGGTTAGAATATTAGTTAATTCTACATACACATACATTTCACACTTCTATTTGAGTATACTATAGCCATACATAGATACATGATCTAAGCACTTATGGATGTTGGGCTTTTCCTCTTCTCACATCACCATGACGATGGGGAAATCCACCTTATTTGATCATAATACTTCCAGGTTATATTATTATATGGTCACTTTACACTATCATGTTTGATATTTTATGTGTACTTACACATGCCTTTATCCATGCTTATATCTTTCATAGTGTATTTTATATGTTATGTACTTGACATTTTTTGCTAACACGTCAGATCCATGGGCTACTATGATATGTTTATACTGGTTGATTTTGATTTATTTCATATAATTCCTTGAGTGTCTTGCCTTGATAATTTCTTATATATTAAGTATTTAAATATGTTACATTGTTTGTCACCCCCATGCCTTTGTTTTCCTTTTTGACATTTGAATATGTCATTTCTTATTGGATGTACATTTGAATATGTCATTGCTTTTTTGTATGTACATTTGAATATGTCATTTTTTTATTTTTTGGACATTAGACTAAGTAATGTCCCTTGAATTGTGTGGCATTTGAACATGCCCCTTATTTTTGGAATCCTTAGACCATTACCTTTTAACTTGATTTTTGAGTGCCTTTGTACATGTGCTTGATTAATTTTTGAGATTATAATATTACTATCTAGATGTCTCCATGATATTTATTATACATCTTTGGCCTTGATATGATCACATTATATACATTTCAATGATACAATTACCTATATATGTTCCCTTAAATGTTATGTGGTTCATTCATTCATAGTTATATTGTTATCTTATCCTTTTGAGGTGGTGTAACTACTAATTTATTTTCTTCCCTTACCTTAAATTAGGGGGCATGTTTTTGGAAACCTTATATCTTGGCCAAATTTCTTAAAATTTACTTATCTTATTCCTCTACAAGTTATGATCTTGTATCTATTTTCCTACTCCTTGGATAATTATGTCTTGAACATACACCTATGTTGATGTAGGTGTCCAATGCCCTAAATTAATCTAATTTTCAAATGAAACATATCCCAATGGTGAGCCTAAGTGTTTTAATGTGATTTATTATCTAAATGATTGGTATAAATTAAGATCAATCCTCATTCATTTCTCACCTAGAAACTTCTTACCTACTCACTAGGTAAATTACTAAAAACATTCAATCAAGCACTCAAGTGAGAAAAGATTCTCTATTTTATCCTATTTCCATATCAATCATATTGATAGCATATATATAGGTCTGAATTACTAAAGGATCAACCCAAGAGCTATATTTCCCAAGTTAAAAGCTAAGTCATTGTTGTACTTTCTTATAACACATTGCATGATTCAAACACAAGTTAAATGTAGGGGAGAACTACATAAGCCTGAGGCCCTCTTAATAATATTAGATATTTAAGAAGCACACATTAATAGAGGGTTCATTGGGGTAGCTCAACACCATGTGCCCACTAACCATTTTTCCTATAACCACTATGAAGATGAAGATCTAGGGTTTTACTATTTGACAAAGAGAAACATTCCATGACCTAGATATGAATGCACTAGAGTGAAGGTGATGAAAATTATATAATAATACAAGTGGTCACATCATATTCCATTAGGTATTTTATATAGGACACCTACGTCTAACTCAGACACTAACATTGAAACAATTATCTTAGGATGATGTAAGTGTCTATGGTTAATAGGGACTTAATCTAAAATTTGATTATTATTACAGAATACCCTTCTAGTCTGCTTCCTACATGTTCCAAATCTAGATCTATACTAGCATCAAAACCAACTATATTATTTATATATCATTTAAATATAGGGCATATTTTTACATTCCATTTTTATCATATCTTAATTTAATAAATTCATTATATGTTCTATCTAAATTTCATAAATAATTGACCTGCTATAAAGATAGTTTATTACCCTAGTACCCTAAGCTACCTCTATCCCCTTTAACCTTAGATTCCCTAATCTATATTTTTAGGTTTAATCACATTTCCTACTTCTTTCCAATCAAAAAAAAACCCCTTTAGGTGCTCTCTTGGGTTATCCTTTCCTTTATACTTGAAAATTTTAAGAATCTTGAAATCAGATGGAAAAGGTGTGTAGAATATGCTTGTGTCAAATGGATATGAGCATATATGATTCAAATAGTATTTTTGGCCTTGATTCTTGGCTTTAAATCATAAAATTACATCCTTAAAAACATGCCATTCATGGGAAAAATAAGTTTTTTGGGATGTAGGTGGGGGATTGTATGGTTAAGAATGAAATTATGAATTAACCAGATTTGAGGGAATAACATATTTTTACACTAACATATTATGATTATTAAGTATGTTTTCAAGATTTAATTGGTTAGGAGGGACTTTGTGTTGATTTGGTTTTTAAGATGGAATTTAGACTCATTAATATGTATGAGGAATTTATTGTCTTTGAGTGAGGAGTTGTTATTTATTGGCAATAATTCATTGTTGATTATAAGTAACCTATTGTCCATATGGAATGCATTATTATGTACTATACAGTAACTAAAGGGTATTGTATAAAAATTGATTAGATTTAGAAGGGTTATGTTTGGGGAGAAGTGAGTTGGATGGGATACTTTGTGTCTCAATAGGGACTTTTTGGGAATGAGTTTATTTTTTAGTTATTGAAGGGATATTTGTTAAAATAAGATTTGGAGAGTAGGATTAACAAGAACTTGATGGGGATTAAGAAATGTCTATTGAGTATTCTCAACAACATGTTGTGAGGAACCTATGGGTATATTTTTCTCAAGATAAATGGATGTATCCAGAGTAAGGAATGGATCAACTAATGAATCTTTAATCAAACTCTTAAGAGGTTGATTACATTCTATAAATGGAGGATTAGAAACCAAAGTAGTAACTAATAAATTTGTAAGATCAGTCAACACTTGACCAGTTTATTATAATTGGGATACAATGGTATATGAAACTTGGGGTGGGGAAACAAGTAGTTCTTTCCCCTTTCTATATTTTTCTAGAACTAACAAGTTTTGAACAATTGATGGTCCATGGCTAGAGGAGGGTAAATCCTCATTCAACTCTATAATTTTGATAGTGTTATGTGGTTGAGATTTCTCAATATTAGGTAAGTTCTCTATATTATAATCAAGGGTAAACTTAGCACCTATCTCTAATAAATTAAAGAGAGCTTCACCTCTATTATCAAATAAGTCTTGCTCAAATTAAGCTTGAGATATGTCATAATTAAATGGCACATCTTCATACTCATGTTGATAGACCTCCATATCATGTGAGTTCATATAATCTTGTTCATCATGTGGATAATCTAGTTGGTATGTGAATATATTTACATAATCTTATTGATTTTGTGTCCAATCATCATCATAATTAGCATTATAATACATGCCATGTTAGAAATTAATTTGACCCGTATTTGAGTTTTTGAAAGGTCAATTGCCCTAAGTTACCAAAGATGTTTGAATTAACCCAAGATTTTTATAAATATAAGAGCCTTTCAAATCAAAGTGGAATGATTTAATGTAAGATTTAGTCATGGATAAAATTCAATTGTGCATATCTAAGTCACTAATGTCTTGATAAATTTATAGATAAGTTTATACTCGGATTGTAACAAGATTATATCGTTTGAGCTGATTTGAAAAATTAGAATGTTTGAATGTAAGGATAAAAGGTTTAAACCTATAAACCTAAACTTTTAATATACTTAGACATGAATGGGAATTGTCATGTGATTTGAAAATGAAAATAAAATGCTTTGACTTGAACAGGTTTGACCTGAACTTGAGAATTGGTACTGAGACTAGAATTTGACTCTAGTCTTGAAGTGGTTCTGAATTAAAAATTTAGAATTTGATTGGAGTGGGTCTAAATTCAAATGGTTAGCATAATGGTATGATTTTATACAATAATTTTATGTGTTTAAACAAATTTGGGCATGAGATGTAGAGGGGAAATATTTTTTACTTTGAAAAATGGGTAGAGTAACACCTCTTTATGAAGGTGTATGTAGACTATGTTTGAATATATGAAATTTTTTTGACACATCAACCAAACAATAAAATATTCAAGCTCAAAATATTAATTTAGTGACTAACATAGGAATACTCCACATTCACTAATTCTTTTGATATACTCTCATTGAGAGAGGATTATAAAATTTAAGATTCTTTAAGTAACTAATGCAGTTATTGGTGGTGTTTAAATCCCACCCTTATCTCAAAATTTCTATACATGAAAGACATCTCTAGGTGATTTTACCTTTTAAACCTTATTCCAATGAATGTTTTATGGCCGTAAGGTCCTATTATAAAGTTTTCATGGGCTTACTAGATGGTCTTTATATACATTGTGGTATGTGGGCAAAAAATTCATTAATTAAACATAAATATTTAACAATCTATTCATAGGAGGGTCTTGTCCCTTCATAACCACTTCATCTATAAGATTTCAAGGAAGTGTACTGGAAAAATCAAGATATGAGGGAAATTTCAGCTCATGTACAACTAATGTATCCTCAATTTATATACCCTATTGGATAAGATAGTTTGGTATGAATGTTAGGTAATGACATCCCAATCATCATACCTTAAGGACCCATTAGAAGTTAATAAAACCCCAATCATGTAGCTAAAAATAAAATAAAAATTATTATCATTTTGATTCATATGAATCCTAGTAAGGGAAAGTGAAGAGAATAATAGGCAAATCTTCTAGTATAAAACAAGTGAACACCTCCATTATTCTGAGTCACCCTACCCAAAGAAGAACATACATGTGAAAGGATCACATAAGCAAGTCTTTAAGAAAAAAAATTAAAAATAATGAACAAAAATTAAAGTGTTTTTATTACACCAAATTGAAAGATGAATTCTTTTTTTTCAGCACTAAAGGAAATGTGAATGAATGATATTTGTTTTCAATAGATCACCACACCCTTTGGTATTCTATAAGAAAAACAATTTTAGTAGTTTTTCTTGGTGGGTCTTTGTCAAGTGAGGGAGGTCAATTTTATACATTTTTAACAACCCTCAGTTTTAACACACAAAGGCAAATTTGTCATTTCATAGAGCTAATTCAATTTTTGTAAGGACCTACATAGAACATAAAATATAATTAAAAAATGTAGATAGAGGTGAATTTGTTGTTTAGAAAGGTCAATCTCGATGATTATGTAGCATTATCATAAAAATAGAAGTCAAATTCACCAATTTAGTAGTAACAAAAAAATGTGTGATAACTGAGATTAAATTCACTAATATGAGGGTCATTTTCACTGATGTTAAGGTTTATTTCACCAATTTTTTGGGTCAATTTCACTGAATATAGAACCTACATAGAATAAAGAATAGAACATCAACATTTTTATTGATTATGGGGGCATTTTCACTGATTAGATGGTCATTTTTGTTTATTTTAAGGTAATTTTTCATATGTTAAAGTTTATTTCACAAATTTGGTGGTTGATTTCATCAATTTCTTGGTTTATTTCACCAAATACAAAATCTACATAGAACACAAAACTAAACTCAAAACAAAGAACAAAGGAATTTCATTGATTACAGGGACATTTTCACTATTTTGAATATATAAATGGTTATTTCATCATTTTCACAAAGTGAAATTACTGATATTTATATGCAAAAAATAAAAATGAAATTATCACAAATTAGCCAAAAACTTATATCTTCAAAAAATAAAAATTCAAAAGAGAGTATGCATTGTGGGTTCCCACTGGGTGTGCCATATGTATCCATAAGAGTATGAAAGGTTAGTAGTTTCCTTCATTAGTGAAAACATCAAAATAAAATCAATGAAACAAAAACCTTAATCCTATGACTTCATGATCCAAAGAAAGGATGAATAGAAAACCAAATATAAAGACAAAATCATGAAAATTATACCTTCCTTTATGGATTCCCAACCTTGTTGAATGTAAGTGGAATGTGGCTCACAATTTAGTATCAAAGGGTTTTTATAAATATCATATTTTAAGATTGGATCATCTCACTTTGATAAATTTTAAGAATAGTTGATAATAAGTTGAGTTGATGCACAAGGTAGCTCTATGAACTAGTAGGGCTTCACTATAAATCTTGATCATGAAATATGAAGAGGGGTGTCCCTTTATTTATTGGTAGAGTGACTAAATGTGAGCCCTTCATATTATATCTCAGATGAATGGTGGATAATTCATCCCAAGTCATCACATGGATCATGAAATGGATTTCCAATATGAGCCCTTCATCTTGTCTAAAATGAAGGGTGGAGGATATTCGTCAAAATATCCCAAGAGGTATTAATATGAGCCTTCCATCTTCCATAGGTAGATAATGCCCCTCCATAATATCTTGATGGATTAAATGAGATCCCTCCATCTTGTTTCCAAGATGTAAGGTGGATAATCCTTCTCAAAAAGATCTTAAAATTTTGAATGAGGGCCCTCCATCTTGTCTCCAAGATGGAGGGTGGAGAATGCTCCTTAGAAAGGGCCCCACATGAGGTGGAAAAGGGATAATTTGATTTAAAATTAAACTATAAATTCTAATTCCATGTAATAATTAATTAAATTAAGGATTAATTAAACTAATAAAAAATGATTAATTTAATTAATATGATATGAATATGAATTTTGTTGATTTGTTTGAATAAGAGGAAAATGATTAATTGATTAGAGATTGGGAGATGACCAATGATGACCAAAAATATGACTAGAGTGGTAATTTAATGATCTAGTATAGTGAATTATCCCAATTAGGGATGCCTTGAGGTGAATTCAAACTCATACATTATTTGAACAAAAAAAATTGGTCTAAATTGATTATTTTAGACCATTTTGTGTGCAATTATGGGAAGCCATTCTGTTTTGAAATTTTGACATGGAAGTTATTAAAATGGAGTGTCTACACATATAATATGATATGAAAGCTTGAATTTTATTATTATTATAACATTTTTAAATTTTTAAATACAGCAATAGTAAGTGGAAAAAATAAAAATAAGGATAGAAACCCTAGAAACATATATGATTAAGGTTTGGAAATATTCAAATCATAAATGGGTTCACCAATATGTTTTATCAAATTTGGGATTTATGTGAATACCATAGATGACAACACCACTATACAAAATTATGAGAATGATATAAAAATTATAAAATCCACTAATTTAAAACTACTGTATTCTAAAAACTTACTAAAAATAGCAGTGTAAGGAGAAAATAAAGACTTAGCTATAAATTATGCCTCCAAGAGGAATCAAGGTCTAAAACTTGTTGTATAGAGAGGTCTAGTGATTGGAATCAATAATCTAGAACTAGATATAGGATTGGATAATGGTGTTGGGAGGAGGACACTAAATGGGTGGTACTCTTATCCATCTTAGGGCACTCTTATCCACTTACAATGAGGAAATAAAGGTTTCTAGGTTCTTTGTGCCTTCATCTGTAGAGCCTATATCTAGTGCAAAAGTTTATGATCACTTGTGGAGACCATTATGTGACTAGTTTTCATCCAAATCCATAGTTCCTTGACATGTGAAGACTAATGTAAATCAGTGGGTAAACATGGGTTAATGGATGAAGTTGGGCATGACTACAACACCCCATGTGTTGAGCACTACCTACATACCAATACTCTGAAGAGGGATCAAACTTCATTTAATCCTCCCATACTATGGTGGTGTGTGAGTAACTAGTGAAAATTGCTAGATGTTGGTGAAATACTAATGTAATTAGATTCTTTAAACCTAACTTGTGACCTATGAAATTTATTCATACTTGAACTTTGGGATGCTAGGGTTGTATCCAATCATAATTGGGATAAATAGGTATTTTCTCTCAATGTGCAAGTGTGATTCTAGGTATTTTTAGTGTGGAAGCCCCATTATGTGAAAAAAGGTTTTAAAAGTGTTTATATATTCATATAATTCAAAATAATTTGAATGGGGTCATTAGGGACATAGTAAGACCTTACTATAGCTTTGAATATGTTAAATTAGTTATTATTTGGTGGGAAGCCAGAGAGGGGGGAAGGACACTAAAGTGATGCACTATAGTATCCTAGATATCTCTTGTCCAATAGGTCATTTTACCACATTGAGGGTTAGGTAGGGCATAAAATGTGTCTAAGGTTGATAGGGATATGACTAAGTTTATTTTGGGTTCATCTATCAACTTATAAGAGTGTGTTAGGTGGTTGAAAGTGATCAAAAGGGCCCTAAGATAAATCTAGAGCTAAGTGTGTAAAAGAATGGTCCCAAGTCCACAATTTTATCTAAATGTTAATTTTACATGTCTACACTTATTTGATTCTTATGTAACTAGAAAAATCATAACATCAATCTCCTTAGGGATTTTACCTTTAATATATATTTACTAATATATGTCATTTATGGACATGAGGCTACGTAGAGAATGGATGAATGTGATCCAAAAGCTAACAACAAACAAATCTAATGTGAGTTTGAGGATGTATAGATGAAATAAGTTTGAAAATATTATAATATGGGTTGAGAGTGTCTAAAATTAGACAAATATACACAAGTGGAGAAATTGTTCTATATTCTGGAAATTATACAATTGAAAAGGGTAATGTACTAAAATTAGGTGATTACATGTGGTCAAGAACCATCTAAGGTATAACTTGTATCATCAATTAGACATGTCATGCATGCCTGATTTTAATTCCCATTACACACATTAATTTTTCACCCAAAACATTATGAATTTTTCATCAATTTACATATCTAAGATATTTCTTGATATTTTTGAACTCAAAATAGACATGCCAACATGAAACAATCACAATCCAATTCCACATTGGTGTTCGACCCATAAAAAAACTGATCACAAACATCTTTATTATATAAAAAAATACTATATGTTCCTTCATATTTCATTCCTAATATGGAATATTATATCACATCACACCACTATTAAAAAAAAATCAATAATCAAATATATCATTGTCATTTCATAACCATTAATACACTTTAAATGAATGAAATATATTGTTTATGTTTACATGAACCTTATATGAATATTTTTCATTAAATTATTTGAGAAATATTATAAATTAATAAATAAAAACATATTTAAAAATATTTTAGATGTTCAAATTTATTCATTAAATGCTTGATAATGTTTAACCTTGACATTCTTATAGCATTGGGTCTACTTGTCATTTTGTTGACAATTATAAAATCACATAGACATCCATATTTTTATTACAAACTCCTTTCATACCAATTTTAGCAGTCTTTGTCCTTTTGGGATAGGATCACACTAGGTCAAACAAGGTCCTAGTGTGGCCCTATCCACTAGTGTGGCCTTGTCCCCCATCCTCCAATGGTAACATTCTAAATTTTATATGTTAAATTTTACCCCTCAACACTTTTATCAAGGCTGGTTAGAAAAAAAAAATTAAAAAAATATATATATATATATAAGCACATCAAAGCTTCTTCAAACACATCTAGAAATCAGTTGGAATTCATACTATACACTTAACCAAAAAGTGTATTCTTTCCAATTTCAATTATGTTGTATTCTAATATTTATAGTCCAACTATGAATTCATTTTATTATAAGTTAAGGGCCCTAATTTTCAATCAATTAAAATTAATATATCAAGTTGTATTCATATAGAAAAATTAATATTCACATTCTCACTCTAGGAGGGAGAACTACATCAGCCTAAGGTTTTTTTGGGCTATTAGGTAGCACCCAAATCACATGGAGTTTTGAAGATGCTAGTTTGACTATTCCTTGACCCTATTCTCACATTTTAGCATTTGATCTATATTTTTTTATTTTGTAGGAGCTAGGGTTTTTATTTTATAGGTTTTCCATATGGAAAATTAGGACACACAGTCAAATAGTAAACCCTCATAGATGAGTGTACACACCCATATAAAAAAAATCCATTGTAATTTCAACCAATACATGGTTTAAATCAATAGACAAGGTTTTAGTATGACCGTGTCCTTATAGCGAGACTTTGTCCAAACACAACTTGAATTCTTGATTCCAATTATGACATAGATTAGGGGTCCTTATACCAATTTTTCAACAACATTTAGCCCACACAATCAACATATATTTTATTTGGGCTAGGTTTTCATAATTATTGGTTAATTTATTATTTTTATCTCATTTGAAAGTTTGTAAATTTTGTATTTCACATTCAAATTTTTATGATCTAAATCAATTTTCAATAGTTCATTTGTTCTTAACATTTCATTATTAAATTAAAAAAAAACATTAAACATTCTGGTCAACCCTTAATTTTATTTAAACGTTGCTTCTTGTTTGTTTGAT
The DNA here is from genome assembly GCA_037957365.1 of Torreya grandis. Classification (NCBI taxonomy): domain Eukaryota; kingdom Viridiplantae; phylum Streptophyta; class Pinopsida; order Cupressales; family Taxaceae; genus Torreya; species Torreya grandis. The sequence goes on along the minus strand of JARHVA010004738.1, from coordinate 895,684 downwards.
TTTTATCCTATGATTTCATAAATAATTTTGTAAATTCTTGACACTAAATAAAATAGCCTTTAACTTTGGATATAAATATGAAACCATGAGTCAATCTTCTTTGATCTTGGAGTAATCCAACAATGAAGAAATCATATTGTCACTTTAGATAGACATCTAACATAGAATCTCTTTCTTTCAATCTTGGATTGAAATTTGTTGATATCTATACACAAAAAATATATTTCATTCTATTTACTTGTGCTTTTTAGAAACTATGTTCTGACAATTTTAAAACTACTTGGTGAGTCAATACATGCTAAGTGATGACTTATTTTATGGATATCATGGTGTGATGGGTAATACCCTAATACTTAATTCATTATAAAACACTAAAAAAAAAATTAATTTCCATTTACCTCATGAAATAATGAAAATTCCTAGGGTCCCTTCTTTATATCATAGGAAGCTTCTTTTAGCCATTTGATTTGTGATGAACTTGAGAGGAGCATATCACCCAAGGAAGTTACTTTCACCATACCTTCATATATAGTAAGTGGGTTGCATGCATGGTTTAACCTTTATAATTAGTTCTCTAAAATGTTGAACTGGGATTAGTCTATGAAGAAGCCAGTATATTTGAGATCCCACATAATCATTCAAACCCTTGGCTAGATCACCCATTATACCTTGATTTTTTTCTTATATTGTATTCATACTCAGTTTTTTATACATGCATGATTATTTGATAGCACTAAGTTTTTTACTTATTGAACTTGGTTTATTTACATTCATTATATACATCATGGATAGTCAATGCTCCTTATTCTATACTGATGTTTTGCCTTTCATGTATGATAATGAATAGAAAAACCATAATAAGCAAAAAATTATGGAAGAATCATATGTCGATGATTATGATTTTGATGATATAGTAATGAATATATAATTTGATTTTAATCAAAATTGGGAACATGAATCCTCTTCAAATTCACCTTTAGATTCTCCTTGGAATCATTATTCATCTTCTTCCTTAACTAATAATCTAGAGAGAAAAAATCAATTAAAGCCTCAAATAAATAAATAGTTACAGGTAAAGCCACCAAGCCAGGATAATTTTATGTTCAAAAAATGATTTATTGATAAAGGCATTTCAAATCAAGATTCAATCTCCAAAGTAACTACTCATAAAAATGTTGTTATATATTAGCCCTTCCACCTTGTCAATGAATGAGGATGAGCTTCCTTCCTCTTCCCTCAGCACATCAAAGGATACAATTAAAATCCATGACATTATTTCTAACACATTTTATGATTTTACCTCTCCTTCCACCTCATACTAATCTTCACATGATGACAATGCATCTCTTATTAGTGATTATTCTTCCAATTTTATTGATCAATAAGAAACAAGTAGCTCATTTATAATCAATGAATCTCTTAATCCAAAATAAGATTCTATCCCTCCCACACCTCATCTTGATAGTGTTTTCATGATTATTCAATGAAATATACCTAGGGTTTATGCTTTTGAAACCTTTCAAGATCAAATCATCAATATGAGAAAATCAATAGAAGAGTTTCAAAATCAAAATCAATATTTCATTTCAAAGACCATATCATTTGAAAATAACAATAAGTATACAAAGAATACATAATATACTAGTGTCAATCATGTATATTCATCTAGATTTTGTGTGCCTCACAAACAACATATATCTACCATTAATGTTTTAAGTATACAAAAGGTTAATGAGAGTCCAAGTGAGATTCTAAAATAAATTCTTTAAAACAACTTCATTACATTACCTTTTATACCTACTCTAATAGCATCAAAGTATTATTATGCATATCATAGAATGTATGAGCATCATAAAGATAGTTGTTTGGCTATGAAACACAAAATACAAAGTATCATTGATAGTTATGATCCTATAACAAATAAATATATCAGCAACCCACTTATATTACATCTCTTAAACAACAAATGCAAAAATAATATGGATAGAAAAGGACAACTTAGAACAAGAAAAGAATCAAAAAGCAAAATTAGAGCAAGCAAGATTAAAAATAGAGCAAAATGAAAAATCAAGATTTTAAAAATAATAATTACCAAAATAAAATTCTAAGAAAAAATTAAAGATAAACAAAAAAAATACTTTTTTGAATAATTTTATCATAAATAAATTTCCAAAATAAAATATTCATACAAAATCTAATGATACAAATATGGATACCAAGGAATCAAATATTATATCTACTTCAAGTATAGGGAAAAAATATAATATCAAAGCAAAAATTACTTATCTTCCTAATATTTAACCAATAAAACATGATTATGCTTTATTCCAACATGGAATACAATATCTTAAAAATGATACACATATTCAAAAACCAACTCAAATCTATGGTGCAAAAAAATTCTCATACACAAATACAATAGATGATCAAAATGACATATCACAATTTCAAGCACAACATAAGAAGTGAATTATATCTTATGATAATGATAAAATTTATGACTATGATCCTAATTATACATAATATTTGTATGATCTCTATGATGGAGGGCATATACATAGGCATCCCCTTAATGAGATCCTCAACTTATAGTAGCATATTCTCACTTTGTACATAACTTATTTAGTTTTACTTAATTACTACTTATTTTATCTCTTATCCTATAAATATTATATCCATTTACTTTATTTTCATTTTATGAACTTTCCCTCTTGATTTTCAAACCAATTTGAACAATACAAAACACCTATCTCACTTTGCTTTCAAATGCTCAATTTACTTGCTCACTATGACATATCTATCATGTTATGGCTTCCTTTGTATTTACATGATCATATTTATCTACTCCTAAATTTTAAATGACCACACTTTCCCATTGGGACATGAATATCCTTATTTAAATGATTATGATTCAATTCCACATACATTTGGGGCATATCATTTGTTTTCCTTCTTACCATATTATGCTTTATCACCTTGTTGCAAATTATTTGAATCCCTCCCTTTTCTCCTATTTTTGAATCCTTGCTTATTGATACATTTAAAAAAAAATCATTAAAATATTTCAAAAATCAAAAACATTTAAAATATTTCAAAAATTCAAAAAAATATATATTTCAAAAATTCAAAAAAGATCCATATATGTCAAAAATTCAAAAAAATCAAAATATTTTCAAAAATTCAAAATTAGGACCTCTACGTATTTTCAAATGTTGCTATATTACTAATTTACATATTTTATTTATATCATGTCAATTATATATCATATTTTATTTTTTAATACAAAATGTTTTTCATGAGGTATGTGAGGTTGATACAAAACATTCTTTTACATGACTCTTTGATGTTAGGCTCCCCTTTTTACCCAACAACATTGCTAAGTTAAGCGCATATCTTTGTTATTTGTGGACACTTCAACAGGTTGTATCTATCCACAACCTCTCCAACCATGTTTAGCTATATATAATAAAAATATTTTTTTATCAATTGTACTTTACATTGTGTTACATGAACATGTTATTTTCTAACAATAACATTGATACATATGTTTGATGTAAACTAGTCCCATTTACTCAATGATTCTTTTCAAAATCCCTAATTTACTACATGATAAGTTAAGACTTGATTGATCATTATGTGTGGCCCTTGGTCTTGTGTGTGAAATATATAAATGTCCCTACTTGTATGACATCATCATGTCATTTAGGTGTGGCCCTTGAACTTTTATGCTTATACGACATTCATATGTCCCTTGTATATGGTCACTGAGATTTATGTGTGGATTTACTTATAGTATGTTCATTTCTTGTTACTATGGTGTCATGATTCATATCATGTATTACTTATATTTTCTACTTTACTCTTATGTAATAATACATATCATGCCTATGTACCTCAATGTTATATATATCTAACACATGTTTCATATATAATTCAATGTTATATTCAATATTATGATCCAATTCAATTAAAATGTTCATATGATACTACATTATTACATATTTCATATATTTTAAAATTCTCTTTTAAGATTAGTGACTTGCAGGATACATCTCTCATCACAATGGACTTGTCTTGGGAAATCAAGTCTTCATGAGTAAATTTTAGATTAATGGCATTATATAATTTTTAAAATTATAGCATGGTTTAGAATAATTAGATATGGGGGCATGTGATATACATGTACTATAATAGATATTCACAAATACTTAATACATATGCATGGGCATGTGTAAAATAATTATAGTTACAAGTTGTAAGTTTCAAAAATTACAAGCTCAATTAGAATTCAATATAAATACAATACAGATACATGGGCATGATATTCATTCATGTTCATGTTCCTATATGGAAATTTTATGTTTTAAATTTCAAATTTCTCAAGTGTAAAAGTTTCAATAAGGTACAAAAGTTTCAAAAATAATCTAGATCCATTTGCAATGGTGTGATTCATCTCATTTTGCAAGTGGGATACATTAGATTATATTGACATTCAACATCTATGGTTGCACTTTTTATATTGTAATGAGAAAATTTGGTGGTTCCACCCCTTCAAATATCTTATAGAGTACTCTACATATTAAAATGAGAGTTGGAGCATATAATATTTCCAACTCAAGGGCTTTCACTAGTTTTCAAATTGAGACTTAATCATTCATATTTTACCACAAGCTTAACACTTCTCCAAATACCTCAACAAGGGGATAAAAACTTTTTTAGTTTAAAATTATAGGGTAATTAGATTTCATGCTCTTTTAGGTGTATACTTTCCCTACTCTCTTTTAAAATTTCAAATTTCAAGTTTCATGTTTTCAATTTTCAAATATGAATAGTAACTACTTTGGGTGGAATTATTGTAGGTTTTGCATTAAGGCATCCTACACGATCAAGATTCAAATCAAAATACAAAATGTGTATACACACTTCAATTTTAATTTATTTTAATCTACTAATTTTACTTTGTTGTATCACTAAAATAAAGTGGAGGAAAATTTAGACACTCAAATTTAATCATTAAATGCTTGATAATGTTTAATATTGACATCATGACCTCACTTCATCTATTCACCATTCCATTACCTTGTAATATATACAAGATTTTTCACTATTATACAAATAGTTTTATAACTACAAAAAATATCACTCAAACATCCCTATTTTTCTTCCAAACTCTTGTCAAACCAATTCTAATAGTGTGTATCCTTCTAGGACATGACCACACTAAGTTAGACAGGGCCACATTGTGGCATTGTCCCCCATGCTCTAATGATAAATTTTTAAATTTAATACATGAAATTTTAGCCCCCTTATGCTTTTAGAAAGGTTAGTTAGTAGATATTCAAAATATTTAAATATATAATCATATCAAAGCTTCTCAAAACATAACTAGCAATCACTTGGCAATTTTATTGTACATCAAATAAAAGAGAACTATTCTTTCCAATTTTAATTTTGTTACATTCTAATAGTTATAGGCCAAGTATGAAGTCATTTTATTGAAATTCAAAGGCAATAATTATCAATAATTCAAAATTAATCTATCTATTTTCATTTATATAACAAATTCAAGATTCACATACTCACTCTAGGAAGGAGAACTACATTAGCTTTAGGTCCTTTTAGGCAATGTAGGCATGACTCAAATCACATAGGTTTTTAGGGTAGCTTAACTATTACCCTAGCATATTCCCCCATTTTGACATTTTATATCTATTATTTTTATTATGTAGGAGTCACGATTTGAATTTTTCAAGCCATCTATGCACCAAATCATGACACAATCGAATAGTAAACCCTCATAGATAGGTGCACACACCTAGATTAGAAAATAAGTTTCATACTCAACCAATATGTGGATGTTATCAATAAATAAGACCACAGTGTGGCCCTATCCTCCTAATATGTCCTTGTCCCAACATAGTTTTAATTTCTAATTTCAATCATGACACATATCAAGGGTCTTTACGATCAATTTTCAGTAAAAATCAACCTATAAAATCAACATACATTCAATTTAGGCTAGGTTTGCATATTTATTGGTCAATTTACTATTTTATCTCATTTTAAATTCTATAAATTATGTCTTTCACATTTAGATATGTGTAATTTTTTATATCTAAATTAGTTTTCAATAGTTTATTTGTTCTTGACATTTCATTGTTAAATTAAAAAAAAAATTAAATAAAAACTATTCCCTCCCTTAGAAGTCATCTCAATCCTTTGAGAGTATTAATATGCTGATTTTTTTTTTAAATGGCATGATTATCAACATATATACTTAACATATCAACAACACTTTCTCCTCACCACTTTTACATGCACTTTTATCCATGCTTCTACTAATATTATTCTCATTTTCTTCCATATATTCATGATGTAACATGCTTTCATTATGATCCTCTAATATAATTATTTTTTATCAATCTCTTAATATATTAATTTTTATTCTAAAAGTTAGATAATATATTATCAAAAAGGGAACTAGTCCCAAAATTACATCAAGATTCATGCCACCATTTTAAATATTTCCTTAATAAGTAAGAAAAAAGCCCCTTAAAACCAATTATAGATTTTTTACCTTTCTAGTCCCACCTTTACATACTTTCCAAAAAATGTGTGTATGATTTTTGCTTCAACCTATTTTTATCATGCACGTTTTATTACACATAGGAATGCATGTTTACTATTTCAATGCATGCATGTCTACATTTTCCATGCATGCATATTTACTCTTTATTTTTTATTTATATTTTGGGCATCTCATCTAATTTGAATTGTGTGCCATTAGATATATCATCCTTGGTTTCTTTATGAAGTTTTACAATTACTACATTTTGCCATATTTTACTTTGACCAACACCATATTCCTTCTTTTCACTATAGTTTTGCATAATTTATTTACTAGACTCCCCACTTTTTTCTAATTTATGTTTACTTTTAACCTATAGCTCTTCTTTATCTTTGTTTTTCAGCTTTCTCTTCACTTTTATATTTTGTCACTTAAATATCAAGATATTCTTATAGTACAAATTCTATACCATGGGAAATCTCCCTATACTTCAAATAAATTTAAAATTTGATAATTTTGAGAAACTTTATCTTTAGATTGGATTTGCATGACTCAATGGTAATTATTTCATTTACATTAGTACATATTTCTTTAAGTAGACCTAATTTCATCTTGAAAAATATACTTTTCAAGTCGTTCTTTCTCTTCCTCCATTTAATTAAAAATATTATAAATATTTTGCTTTAATTGACACTCTATTTGTTGAATAATGGTTTTATTAATCACTTATTTATCCTTTTTATTCATTTTTCCCACTTTAACCCATATTTTAGTAGCATGTTTTCTTTTCAATTTTTAGAATCCATCTTCCTAAATATTCTTTGTGATTTTTGTTTGGGTCAGAGCTATAGTCTTTTCTACCATCAAATATCTTTTAGCTAGGTGGCCATAATCATTACAACCATGACATTTAAAAGGAATACATTCATAATCAATGGACTATTCCCATTCCAATTCACCATCTTTCAATGTTAAACTCTTTGGAAGAAGTTGATTTAATTCTAACTCTACACATAGCCTTGTGTAGTTATTTCTTCCCCTTATTATTTTGATATTTGATACGTAAATGGAAATTCCCATGAAATCTCCTACCATTTTAAAAACATAATCAATCCATATTTCATGGGGTAAAGCATATACCTTGATCTAAAATGCTACCCTTGAAGACATCTCTTTTGTGGGTTTGAAACTAAGATACCAGTGTTTCATAAATAATATTGTGTTATAGTAGAATCATGGTATTGCCTAAAATATTATTGTATATTCCACTTCATTAGAAAAATATATTATAAAAAAACCTATTGGATGAGATCTAGTCTCATACTCCTCATTAGGTTTCCAAAATTTTTTTGCCCAAGAGTTTAGTTTCTTAATCAATATTTGCATGTCAAGGAAACAATAGATTAATCATCTCATTTCCAAAAAAAAATATGTTATTTTCCAATTGATTTGTATCTAATATTAAATTCAGGTTATCCTCTTTTTCCTCTAGGAAAACATCCCTTAGCTTCTAAGGCATTAGTTCTTTTTGTTTCCTTTTGCATACATTAACAACTTTTAATTATTTTTGCTTCATTCCCATTATTTCTCTTGTAACAACATGGTATAGGGAATGACTAGAAAGGGTTTAATGATTGACACTTATATTTCATTTTTTTATCTTCCTTTTGACACCAAGGGAGTTCCAAAAAAAATATAGTGAAAAACTTCAATTTTTTACCCAAAATTTGAAGAAATTAAGAACATATCTTGAAGTGTACATGAGGATGAAATCGGGTTTATAATGTACGAGAGTATGTTTTGGACTTATTTTTCAAAATAAACTCATCCAATATTATTATCAAATTAAACCCTAACCCTATATAGATTAATTTTATATTTTAATCTTTTAACAATAATAATTAAAAAGTTTGCAAATTTCCATGGGGCTGATTAATTAGATGTTGGGCTTCTGGTACCACTATGTTAATTCTAACTAAATCTGGAATTTTGAATACAAAACATGTATCCATGATCAAGGAGAAATATAATTAAAAATGATCCTTTTTTTATTGGTTAGATATATAGATAAGTTATTCTGTTTCAAAATTTAAAAATGAAAATCTCCAAATAAGGAGTAATTTCGGTCATCTTTCTCCCTAATGATGGATACATGTTTAGTATCCAAAATGTCAGATTTGGTTAGCATTGACATGGTGGTACCAAAATCCCAAAATCTAATTGATTATCCCCATATAAATCTATAAAATCATATTATGACCCTTTATGGGAGGGATATGTATATAGAAGTTATTCTCTTTCAGAATTTGAAAGTGAAAATCTTTAAAGAAAAAGCAATTTCATTCATATGTCTCCTTGATGATGGATGCTTGTTTTTTATATGGAACATCATATTTAGTTAGCAATGAATGTTGGTACTAGAATCCCAACATTTAATAGATCATCTCCATGGAAATATGAAAATTTGTATTATGACCCTTTATGGGAGGGATACATATATAGAAATTATTCTCTTTCAAAATTTAAAAGTGAAAATCTCCAAAGAAGGATCAATTTTGATCTTTTTTCTCCCTAATGATGGACATGTTTTTTGTTTTAAACATCAAATTTTGTTATCATTGACATGGTGGTACTATAATCCCAACATCTAATTGATCAGCCCCATAGAAGTATCCAAAATCATATTGTGACCCTTTATGGGAGGGATACATATAAAGAAGTTAATCTCTTTTAGAATTTAAAAGTGGAAATCTCTAAAGGAGTAGTTTTAGTCATCTTTCTCCCTAATGATGGATACACATTTTGTATTGTAAACATCAAATTCAATTAGCATTGATATGGTGGTATCATAATCCCAACATCCAATTAAAAATTATAATAGAATCATGACATCAATATTATCATAAAATTATGGAAATAAGTTAAGAATAAAATATTTGGGAAAATAATTACTTCTTATGTTCTGTGAGTCAGTCTTCCTTGAACTTATATTTTATTCATGATTTTTTTTACTATGGAACTTTATTTTATTTATTTAGTTTGCATGAATTAAACACAAGTAAGGGCCATTATTTTAAGAATTATGTGATAACATGATATAACTTTTCTATCTTATATCTTGAGTTAAATTTGACATGTTAGTGGAAATATTTTTGTTGAAAACATTTGTAATTACCATGGAAATACATTTAATGGATTGTATTCCCTTTTATCTCTCAACCATAAAAGCTCCTCATTGTTTGGTTTTTGTTTCATTTCCCATAAGATTGTTTTCATTTAGTATAAAATTTTTGGAAAAAATATCATAAGAGAATTTTTATTGGTCTCTTTAATATAGAAATAAATGGATTTATCTAATTTTTTAAATTTATAAATTTTCTTATTATTTTTTAGAAAAAAAAGAAGATTTAAATATAGTTTCAATTTTTTTAAATAACATATCTCGTTTTTCCACTCAGTAAATGGCTTAAAATTAACTCTGTATTGATTAAAATTCTTAGATATAATTTTAAATCAAGCCAAATTTGCTTCAATATTATATTTTTACATTTACTTATGTTTAATATTCATTTTAAAATATTTTACAAACCACTTGTTGGTAAGAATTGGATAAAATTTACATTCTTTATAAGCTTTATTAATTATGCATTAGTAACTTTAGAGTTTAGATCAATAAGTGATTATGGAATTAAATCTTACATTCTATTATAATATTTCTAGTGATATTTATTTGGTTATTTTTTAAAATATTTAATAAATTTGAAGTTTAGATCAATAAGTGATTATGGAAGTAAATTTTAAATTCTATTATAATATTTTTAGTGATATTTATTAGATTATTTTTTTTAAATAATTTTATGCACATATTTAATTCAATGTCATCAAAAAATTTAGTGGGTACACATCATATTTCATTAATATTCTTTATTGTGTGCTATAAATTGATGTGATGCAAATTTAGGATGATTTTTATCCTACTAGGGAGGTGGTTGTACTCATACATTTTTATCAAAAGAATCTATGTTAATTTAGACTCATTTTTTGAAACTACTTCATATAAGTTTTTTTTAAATAATTTAAAAAAAATCATAATAAAAAATTATGGTTTTTTATAATTCCTTAAACCTTGGAAAGGAAACAAAATTAACATGCATTGACTTATCCACACAAAATTTCCTTGGATATTATTCTTAATACTTTGAATCTTCTACAACCACCCCATTTTAATAATATTTGAATAATTTTGAACCCATTTTAATCATTGTGAACCCAATCAATGAGTTATTACAAGCAAATTCTACCCCATCTTTTTACATGTATTTACAAATATGATACCAAAATGTGATAGAATAATTTCACATCCTTATCTTCTTCATTTCACCATTTAGATTTCCATTTAAAGTATCTTCTTGTATTTTCCTATAATTTATTTATAAAACAAGCATATATTAAATACATATCAAAAAATATTTCTCTAAAGCCACATCCCTTTATAATTTTTAATTCTAAATTTATATATGCAGAGTATCTCAGGTTAAGGGTATTAGATTAGCTTTTACACAAGGATGGTGAACTAATATTATGAGAAATTTAATTAATATAAAACTCAAATAAACATTATTCTAAATTTATACAACTAATATTTCTAAACATATAAAGTACAACTATTGATAAATATTTCAATAAATTAGAAACAAATGATATTTATATGGTTTATTATGCACATGCAAGTTTAATCTGAAATAGGTAAGAAGTGAATTAGAAGATGATCCTAGAGTAGTCATCAAACTCTAGAAATATTTTTTTTGTGGCCTCAGACACTTGCATCAAATATGAATAGTTGCATCAACATAGGTGTCTAACTCTAACACAAGTTTTCTTTATGGATTACTGACTACATCTAGATAACCTTCTAGGTTTTCTATCACCTTTATTATAGTGTTTTTAAATCATGTGTATACGTTGTTTCTCTTTGTCAAATGATCAAATCCTATTTTTTTCCCTTGGAGTGATTGTTGGAAATATGAGTTAGTGGGATCATGGTGTTGAGCTACTCCAAGGACCCCTCTAGCAATGGGTGCTTCCTATAAGCCAAAAATATGAAGAGGGCCTCATACTTATGTAGTTCTCCCCTATGTGTTGGTTTGTGTGTGCACAAGGATTCAATGTATGATAAACAAAGTCATGAAGTGACCTAACTTGTAACATGGAAAATATGGCTCATGGATTGCTCCTTAAATGCTTCAAACTTTTATAAATATTGTTCCTATGACTAATATGAAAATAGGGATAGATAGGGAAATTTTTCATACTTTAATGCTTGATTGAGTGCTTCTTGGTATATTTCCTTGTGAGTTAATGTGATTTTTAGGTGATTACTAGGTGTTGTATGAATGAGGGTTGATCTTGTATATATACCAATACCTTTTGTAAATATATCACATTAAATAACTTTAGATAACCTTAGGATACACTTATTTTTTTAAATTTGATTACTTTTGGGTAATTAACACTTTATAGTAAAATTAGACACTTGCATCGATGCAGGTGTTTGTCTAGGACACAAGTGTCTAGGAAGCTAAAAATTAAGTCCATGTTCAGAACTAGTAGTGAAGGAAATAATTAAGTTTAGAGTTTTTTACACACTATATAAGGCTTGATCATCAGAATAATAATAGTTGGATTAAGAAAAAATTAATTAAGCACAAAGAGATAGTGAATGCGAGCCTTTTGATAGTGGTCAGGTATAGAGCTAAAAGGTACAACCATGATAGGCATTTTCCAAGTGTACAAGATTGAGGTACTACATAAATTAAATTTTCGTATCTAGATATAAATACTAATGTATGTATTATTTACATTTATATTTCATTTATATGCTTTAATAGCTTTAAATTATGTGTTTAATTTTTAATTATATCTCATGTTTAATTTTAATTATTATAGGTACTAAATTTGAATTATACAACACCTCAGTCTTATATACTTGCAAAGTACTTCTCATGGTTGTACCCTTCCATTCCAAGACCTTCGTACTATTAAAAGGCTCACATCCACTATACCTTAGTCTGACCATATGTTATATGATGACCAGGCCTTCTGTACTACTCAAAATGCTATTAACCTACTTATTATCATTCTTTACAAGATTTGGACCTATGCTTATTTTCCATCTTCTTGGACACTTGCATCCCAACTAGATGCCTATGTTGATGTTAGTGTCCTATGCAAAACTAAGTGTCCAATGCCCTAAAGTCATCATATTTGTCAAAAAAACATATCCATGTGTTCAATATAAGTTCTTTTATGCAAGATATTTTTCAAAATGGATTGATATACTTAAAAGATCAACCCTCATTCATTCCTCACGTAGCATAGACCTAACAACTCACAAGACAACCTATCCAAGTCACCCAATCAAGCATCAAGTGATAAAAGCTTCCCTATTCTCTCTTATCTAAATATCAAGTAGGTAAAACCCCTCTACAATTTTTAAGTACTAAAGGAGCACTCCAAGTTAAAAATTAGGTCACTCTATGTACTTACTTATCACACATTACATATTGATAAACACACAAGCCAACACATAGGGGATAAATACATATGTTTGAGTCCCTCTTTAGATTATTAGCTATTTAGGCAACACACATTAATAAAATGTTCCTTGGGGAGGCTAGACATTATGTGCCCACTAACCCATTTTTTCAATAGTCACTCTAAGGGTGAAGAGTTAGGGTTTGAGCCATATTTTCCAAGTTAAAAATTAGGTCACTCCATGTACTTACTTATCACACATTACATATTGATAAACACACAAGCCAACACATAGGGGATAACTACATATGTTTGAGTCCCTCTTTAGATTATTAGCTATATAGGCAACACACATTAATAAAATGGCCCTTGGGGAGGCTCGACATAATGTGCCCACTAACCCATTTTTTCCATAGTCACTCCAAGGGTGAAGAGTTAGGGTTTGATCATTTGACAAAGAGTGATAGTTTGTGCACAAGATCTGAATAGACCAAAGCAAAGATGATAGAAAACCTATAATGTTCTTAGTGTCACACTCAACTCTAGTTGATATTTTTTTATCAAAAACCTACATCTAAGCTAGATAGTAACATTGATGTAACCATCCAAATCCGATGCATGCTTTCAGGGACATAGAATGTAAAAGTCTTAAATTTGATGGATGTTCTAGAATCTAGATCCAGTCCAATTACATCATGTTTCAACTTATATCTGAATACACATAGTAAAACAACTAAGTAATTCTATTTTTAATCCATTATAATATTAATCAATAGTTTTACTTTATATATCTCAATATTATAAATTTAGAGGAATGTTTATCTAAGTTTTTAAATCAATTGGCCTATTATAGATCTATTTATCACCCTTGTGCTTATTTATTTCTATATTATTAACCCTATATTATATTGACCCATATTAATTTAGGGTTAAACATTTGGTGAACCTAACTTTTGAGTCTTCCTTTGCAAACTTATCATGATCTAGGGTTTCCAACCTCTTAAGGGTTTAGCTTGTGATTGATTTTCAGATTTGAAACTTTACACTAGGTTTTTACCCTCTTCTTGTTACCAAAATTTATGTTTAGATGCTTAAAATTTTCTTATTCATTAATTTACATATTTTAACATCCAAACATATCCATTCCAAAATTAAATATAGGTATTTTTTAATCAAGTTGGTATACTCAAAAACTTATTTTTGTTCCCACAAATTTAGTATGGATTTTTCATTTTTTTTCAATTTACTTTGTTTAGAAAATATTTGTATACAAGGCAAAATGTGTACTTATTTTATAATTAATTTATGGGTTTCATAAAAAATAATATTTTATTCAAAAAACTCTCTCAGATATCTGAAATAGGTTACTATTTTATCATAATTGTTGATTCTTTATTGGAATATTCAAAGGTTTTATTTGTGAAGCATTCCACATTATTTGGCCTATTTTTGATTCATAATAAATCAATTTTTCAATTCATCAAATAAGTTTCATAATTATATTGATATAGGATAAAACCTTTTTTTTTGCCATAATATTGTATGAATTTTGTGAATTTATCATTTCACTATTTTTAGTAAATTTAGACCTACAAGCCATACATTATACTTTTATTGTTCCCATTATTAGGTTCATCTTATTTATTTATTTTCCTAAAAAACTTATTTTATATTCCCAAATTTCTCATCCAATCATTTTATATTACTTTATATTCATTTGGCACATTGTGGTCAACTTGACCTTTGGTCTCCAAAACCCAATTGACTTAGGGTTTCATGATTTCTTATTTTCCTATTATATGAACTATTTCTCAATTATATAGTACCTTAGCCTTATACACTTGGAAAATACATATCATAGATGTACCTTTAGCTTCTAGACCTTTTCCACTGCCAAAATTTTTGTATACATTATCTCTATATGCCTAATTTATTATCTCTTAGTCCAACTAATGTTATCCTAATGACTCAGACCTTACATATTTCCTAGAATGTTATAAACATGTTTATCTTATGTTTCTATAAGATCTAGATTTACACCTATTTTCTAACTACCTAGACACTTGCATCTCAACTATACACCTACATCAAAATAAGTATCATATTCTAACATAAGTTTATAATGCCCTAAAGTCATCTAATTTGTAAATAAAACATATTCTTATGGTTAGCATAAATTATTTAATGCAATATATTTTTTAAATGGATTGGTATAAATACAAGATCAATATTCATTCATTACTCACCTATCATAAACAAAAAATCACACAATCAAGCACTCAAGTGAGCAGAGCTTCCCTATTTTCTCTTATTTTCATATCAGTCATAGGGATAACATATCTACATGGCTAAATTACTAAAGGAGCATTCCATGAGCCACATTTTCTAGGTTACAATTTAGGTCACTCTATGTACTTGATTATCACACATTACATGATACACACACAATCCAACATGTATGGGATAACTACATAAGTTTGAAGTCCTCTTTGGAGTATTAGATATGTAGGTAGTGCTCATTGATAGAGGAGTTTTTGGGGTAACTCAGCACCATGTTCTTAATAATACATTTTTCCCATATCCATTATGAAGATGAATAACTAGGGTTTTCTTATTTGACAAGGAATGAGCGTCCATGGCCTAAATATGAATGCACCAAAATAAAGGTGGCATATAACCCATAAGCATCTAGGTGGTCACATCTAATTTTAACAAGTATTTCATATTAGACACATATGTCTAAGTTAGACATTAGTGTCAACACAATCATCCCAGGTCGACACAAGTGTCTATAGCTATATTTGTATAATTTCTAGAATCAAGTGATTAATCTAGAATCTAGATCTATATTACTTTCTACATGTTACATATCTAGATCTATGTTAACATCAGAACTAGATAAGTTTCTTATTTTCATCATCATTACAATTATATAACATAGATATACTTTCTATTTTATCATATCTTAGTCTAATAAATTTAGTATATGTTTATCTATTTTTTGTAATTATTTAGCCTACTTTAGAGATAATCTACCATCCTTGTGCCTTAGGTTATATCTACCCCTTTAACCTTAGATTCCCTAATCTATATTTTAGGGTTAAACATTTGGTGAACATGATTGTCATCTACAAAACCCTAGGTATTGGTATAGGGTTCCCTAAATCTCTATATTTTATTTTTTATTTATGATATAACAAGATTTTACAAGTTAAAAATCAGATTTTCATTTATATCAATATGTTCAATATGGATGCATGTGTTTTTATCACTCAAAATGCATGTGCAAAGTTCTCTTGCACACACTAGCATGTGTTTTTTTATGCCTAGTACCTTAGACTTGTGTGCCAGAGAGTGATTTAGTATCTTGTAAAAATGGGATTCTCCCCCAAGGTGTGGGAATCTTTCAATCCTTAGGAGGAACTTCTAGAGTAGGACATCTTCCATGTATTCTATATGCACCTAGTTTATGACCATCACACATACCTTCAAAGAGTAGAATGAAATCTATAGATATCACTAAACCTAAACTTGATAGAGGGGAAAGGGATAGAAAAGGTAAGAGATTATGGAATGTAAAAGGTGATTCACCAAGGATATAATGAGTGCCTCACTCACTTAATGACATAATAGAACTAATAGGCTGGTTATTAGATCTACAAATTGAGTGAACTACAATATTATGGAGGATGACAAATGGCCCATAGATAACACCTACATAGACACATATATACAAAACATGAGATCTACATAGACTTTCAATTTTATGTAGTGGTGTGGATGGAGGATGGAATGAGAGGGATGAATATCCATAAATAAGGATCAACAACCATGAATGCACACAGAATATAGATCATGAAGAAAGTAAATCAATTCTTATTAATCCCAAGGACTAAGGCAATATTACAAATTAAAATGGTCAGAGCTTTGTTATACTAGGAAAGGGTTGTTGAAAGATAATTATAGTGGTGTTATGATGCGTAAAATATGTTAACCCTTTTACAATGAAAAACCTAAACTTTTTATAGGATTTTATGGGTCATTAATTAGAATATCACCCATTATCAAGGTGGTTACCACATTTAATGATGATATGGATAGGTAGTTAGGATCATTTTTAGAAGAGATCACTTGCCAATGTTTTAACACCCTGATATCCACATTTGTATTCAATTCTATGTTTAGGTCAACCTATCCTCAATGTCCAATCATGTTCAACTATAATCTATTGTAGAAAAGGGCACAAAAAGTTATCTTAATCAGTTCTAGACTTATCACACTTAGTCATAAACATGGGATTATCTTTTTATGATCAAAATTTTACACTCAGTTGCATCAGCATCAATTCACATAAGCCATAGGCCTTTTATGCTCACTCAAAGTGTAGTTGAGAAGGAATTGAGGCTCGCATTAGACTATTTATGACATAGTTCAAGTCATCAAATATAAGACTTGGTTAATTCAAAGAAGGCTTTAGGTGGATTCATAATCGTAAACCTTTTATGGGTTAAGCTTGATGGCTTATAAGTGCAAGCCTATTGGTTGATAAATCCTAGAGTCATAAATGCACAATCATTTATTTAACTATAGCCTAGTATCATATCAGTGCTTGAAGGATAAATGGGATGTTTTTAGTTAAATTTCTCATACTAAGCTCATGATTTTTAACAAGGGTAGGAACATTTGGTGCATGGGATTTATATACTTAGTCTTATACAAGTTATCACTGATGTCATTAATATTTATATGGATGTCATTAATGACTTAATATGGAAGCATGCATAGCCATTCCTTAACATATTTAAACTTAAACTCCAATAATACAACCACTATACAAATTTAATTAATCAATAAGAAAGACATAGACTTGAACCATCATGTTTACTTCAAACATTCATCACCATTAATCAAAGATTAAGCAATATAGAGTTCATAATAGGAAATACATTAAAGTTTATACTACTTAATGGCCCAAAGGCTCACATGCAAGCTTGGGCATATACAAATGGACCCTTTATGGCATCTAAGCTCGTCTTAAGTCTAATAAAAATCATTACAATGTATACAGAACCAATTTAAATTGTCTAGAGCTTCATTGTTTTAATTTTGCATCCCTAGATCAACTGATTCAAGCTCATTTTATAAATAACCAAAAACATCTATGTCAAAGTGGAGTGCACACATCAAGTTCCAAGCTAGAGATTTTGTGATCATTTTGACCAACTACATCACCTTGAAAAGTTTTCACTACAGTCACCATGTATCACCCAACCTAGAAGATGCCCTAAAAATCCTAGAATTGGTTAGCCACCTATCAACTAGCACAAGGTGTGAGTTAATCTCTCTAAATAGCATCAAGATGACAAAAAGTCATCATCACTAAAAATAATGCCTTGCATCGATGTGTCTATCATGTTGGCATGAATCCTTACATACTAAAATAAGGGGCCCAATATTACCCCATACAAAATTTCTAATTTGTCCTCAGACTATGTTGTTAAGGTCTTTGGGGTGTAGAGCTCAGGCACATTCTCCTTAAGCTTAGTGTTGAAGTCCTTAAAGCCATTTATGGTAATCTTGATTTATTTAATAGTGATGTCTATTTAGGTGGAGGATACACTAAGCACAAACATGTTGATCTTGTTCAACTCCTACTTGAAGGCATCTATATTTGCCTTAGCCTTTTTCATACTCCCATCTAGGATTGTTCCTTACTCACAGACCTTAGTCTATAAAGCATAGAAGAGTGCTTCCAAGTTTTAATCTTGGTCCTTTATCTAGGTACTTAGTGCATTAACATTCCCCATGATCTATGTGTGCTCTAACCTACTCATAGAGTACACTTATGCCATTAGCTTCTCCTTCTCCTTTGCTTGATTGAGGCACACATCTATGACTGATGCTTGGTTTGAGAAGCTTAAGAATATGGCAACAATTTCATCTACACCCTATTGTAGTTTTGTAAATAGGTCTTCTACCTCTTCGATCTTATTAGTAAGCTATTTTTTTATCATGGTGAAGGGATCTTCTTCTTGTGTTAGCTCTGGTTTCATCCTTGGGATCATTTTTTCCATTAGTATATAGATCTTATCAACCTCAGAGAGGTTCAAAATATCAACATCAACTAGCACAGATGGTTCAGCCATCTCTATGCACTCATAGAGATATTGTAGCTTAAACTTAGTGGCTTGCACTTCCTCCTGGGCCTCTTTATAGAGTTGCTTCCATTTTTTTCCCTACCATAATTGATTATATTATATTACACAACCTCAGTGGCCATCCTAATCATCACATTCACAAATCACACTAAGTTCATGATACAAGGGTTTATAATGAAGGAGTCATGCCCTTATTCAAATTATTCTATGCCCAAAATAGATGCTTTATGGACCTCAAAGTGAGGCTCATCTATGTAATGATCAAATTCAAATGTAAGTTATTTGCACATCCTAGTTGTGGAGGCTTGGGAGGTATGGTGTCAAACATGTACAATTCTTCATCCTCCAATCCCTTTTATACCCTTTCACTTATGCTTAGTTTTTTATCATCTTTCTTGATGATGGCCACGTTTATTTGTTTTCCTTCCTCTTCACTAGACCCACCTCTCTCTTCGATGCTTCCTTAGAGGATTCTTATACATATTCTTTATGGGTTTCTTCCTCATACTTTTCCCCTTCATCCACTTCTTCCTCTTGGGTTTCTCAATGTTTACATCCAATTTAATTCCTTCAGTGCCATCATCACCTTTTTTTACTAGGGTTCCTTAGCTATCTCTATTTGTTGTTCTGAGGCACTAGTATCACTTTCCTTTTATTTAGGTGCCCCTTCACTACTTGGGTGCACCTTTTATGCAACTTCCTCTACCTTTTTGATGGGGGTGTAGGGAACTTTCTTGGATGCTTAAATATTTGGTCTCACACGTTTAAGAACATTCTTGGCCTTCTCTACCTTTGTTTCTTCTTTTTCCTTTGCATGTTTGTGCTTCTCTTCAAGTGCCAACACCATCTAAATTTATTCCTTGTTTAGGCCCATTTTCTTCCACACCCTTCTCTTCTCCTTTTCTATTTATGAAAGTGGTGTGGAGGGTTATTTTCTATATGAGGATGTCATTATCTCCTCTACTTCTTTAAGTGTATTAGTTGTGCCATTTTGGAGGGGGCCTTGTACATCCTTAGCATTGGGATCCTCTTCCTCTTTGACCTGTATGATGTAGGTCCATCTTTCTTCTTCCTTAATCTCTTCCTCCATCCCAAGAATGAGGGTCTATTCCATCTCCATTTTTTCCAAAGTTATATTTAGGAACATAATAGGTCCCTTAGACTTCTTTTTCTACTTCTTTCTAGAAGAAGCAATCTCTAGTGTGAAGGTTATGAACTTTTTGGGAGTTAAGAGTTGTAACTTATTCACCAGAGGTAATCTTCAACTTGATGTGCTCATCAATCTCCTCAAGTGTTTATCCCCACTTATTTTGGGGGGTATTCTCTTACATCTTTGGCAATAGCTTCCCTTCATCACTAATCAAGAGGGGCATTCATCATATTTTTCAATTTTGGTGCCCTTTTTTTATGGCTTCATCTCATAATATAGATTGAAGATGCATGTGGTTATTATTTTCCTCTAAAGGGGATGGAGTTCTATTCATTCAGAGTCATCCTCCTCATCTTTGGCCTTTGATCCAAGTCACACATACTAGTGCCTCAATATACTCCTTTCTTGTTCCACAAACTTCATTAAGATCTCTAATTATTGCACATTGGGAATCCTCCTTAGCACCACCATGAAAAATTTAGCATAAAATGCATAAGGCAACTTCAGCCAACTAGACAAGTTTTTGTTTATGATATCTAGGTGCACTGCACAAAAAAATTTCATTAAGTTAAAGGTCACCATTCCTACCATACATTGGGGAAGCTCCTACAGGATGCACCATTCAATCCTAAAAGCCTCAATATACCTATTGTACCACCTTTGTACTCTCATCTTGTAATTTTGGGAGAAGTTGGGTGGGAAGATGAAGTCTTGGTACTTCATCAAAGGGGAGTCATTATGGGGTGGAAACACCCATAGATTGTTGTTATCATAATTTGTCATGTCGATCTCCTCCATTATAATTAATATCAGCATGGATCTTCACCTAAAGGTCTCATGTGCCTTATGGAACTCCAATGCATTCTTAACAATCTCCTCTTTAATAAACTTAGATATGTTGAAAATTTCCCCTTATACCATGTGGTGGGTGATACACAAGTAGGTCTTACTGATGTTAGACCACCATCTATCGAGGCTTAACTTGGAGTCAACCAATTACACTACATCCCTTATGTTGGGGTCTTGTATATCCTTAATAGGGAATGCAAACCCTGCCTTGTAGTACCCTAGAAGTTTTATGACCCTCTCTACTTCCACATCATTCTCCATCATTTGGTAGATGTTTAACCCTACATTTAGGATCCTTATAATTTTGATGATGAGGCATGTCAATATTTATATGCACCTCCTTGCAAAATAGAAGTGGTCATTATAGACCCATGAGAGGAGGAATTGTACCAATTCTTCTAACTTGCCAAAACTTCATAGTTCATATAATTAGGTCATGTCTATTGTCACCAACTTATCTCAGATAGATATGTCAAATAGTTTCACACCCACCTTATTTTTATTCCCTATATCAACCATCTAGTCCTAGTTGAGTTCTAACACATTACTCGGCATCTGATGATTGTACTCCTTAAATTTGCATATGTGTGTGAAGGATAACCATGTTTACCCTATTATGACCTCTATAGGGAACTAAATTTCTTTGTAAACAATATTTATGCTTGATTCTAGGTCAATCATAGTGATGCTAAAACCTTCTACTAGATACACCTCTTTTTTCATAGTGGTTACTTCTTTTACTGTCCATGTTTTTGTGGTGTCCTTTTGTACTTGTGGTAGACTTAAACTTAATCATTTCTCACCCATTATATATTGGTTACTAGTAAATCATGGTTGGTTGATATTCTTAAATCCCTTAATAGTGCTTGGCACTTCTTCAATCATTCAAACTATGATTGTGTCTTCAATTCTCAATCTTTTGACATCAATAATGGTACTCTCAACATTCAGTAAAAAGTTTACTACCTAGTTTTACTCTAAATTTTTATCCACTCTCATCCCTTCTAATTTTAATCAGAATGAAATCTCTATCTTTGTTTAATTATTCTCACTTGGGGTCTGTTGATGCTCTAGTTTTCACTTTGGTAGCATTTTTCTAGTTTGGCTCTAGTTCGACTCTATGTTTAGGTTTAAAACTGCACAAGGTCTATAGCCTGTCAAATTTTGTCTTTCACCTCTTTATACCTTAGTTTTAACTACCTCATTAATGCTAGTGAGTAATGTCATAGTGAAGCATGGATTTCTTAAAATATACTAAACCCATAAAATTCATTAAAATATGCCACCACATTCTCATTTATTATGGATCTTTATACTTCCACTATCACAATCATAAATTCTCTTAATGGCTTATTCAATGAAATGATAAGTGATTCAAACATTCATTTCCCACTAACCACTGGGTGGGTATCAACTATCTTGATGATCATTCTCTTGCACTTTTTTCATCATGGCATGACCTTTACCCTTCTTATGGCAACCTAGGTGTAGTGCTTCACATGTACATGATTCAACCTCCTCAATTCCATTTTTCCTTAGTGTTGTGCTTCCTTTAAATCATGCATATCTTTCCTTGTTTATTTATCTTCACTTTCATCTCTTGATTTGGTCTTCCCTACCTAATACAAATCCTTGCACTAGTCTTCTAGCACTTCACTTTCTCTGCTTGGGTTATTTCACACTAGCATCTTGTGTGCTTCTCTTTGTCAACTTTTAATCACATATTTATAAATTTGGTAAACTTCATATGCCCAAAAACTTAGGTGTCTAGCCTCAGGTACTTAGAAAGTGTCCATACTTGACTCACCTGACTAGATTTATGAATGTAAGTACTAGAAGAGTTCTCCTATAGCCCTAAGAGTGCCATACTTATCTACCTAACACAAACAACATAAAACATAAGGAAACATTTGGCTTGTACCAAATTTTATTCTGGTCAACAAAACAACCAACTTCTGATTGGTAAGTCAGTGTTTGATGGCACTAGTGTCATCTTATAGACTATAGGGCTTCAATCTATTATTGTTGAAATTCCTAGGGAGCATTTTACCCATCAACATGTGAAACTTATATGTACCAGTCTCCAATATGTTTTGGATGACATAAGGACCCATCCACCTAATCTATAGCTTACATGGGTGCTTGAAGTACTTTGAGAATATATAAAGACTATTCATCCTTTATTTTATAGATCCATCTTACTCGAGCACGTGTTTCATCCAAGCGCTCTAGGTTTTCTAGTCATGCACTTAAAGACTCTTGGTTATCCAATTGACTAGTACATGAAATGCATAATAAGGGAACTATGGAATCCATTAGTAAAATGGCATCTATGATAAACACTAGTTGAAATGGTGTAGCCTTGTTTAGGCACTTATACATAGTGAGATAGGCCCATAATACTACTGAGACACGATCATCCTAATCTTTACATCCAATATCACATATCTTTTTGAGGCATGTTCTTAATATATTATTGAATGCCTCAATGGTGCCATTTACTTGGGGATGATAAGGTTTCATCTAATGGTACACCACCATGTATTCAATTAGTAAGATTTGAATGGTTTCATTTATGAAGTGTGTTAGTGCCCAAAATTGCTATGGAGCATTGGGCCTTTGTCTATATCAAAGTTTATGTCCTTAGCCAAATTTCTATCTCCATGTATTCCTTTGGAAGGTCAAGTTCATATACATAATTTGATAATTATTTTGTCTTGCCTTTATTTCATGAATACATTCTTTCCCTTAGACCTTTTGGGCCTTTTACATGAACACAATGTCTGATGGAAATAGATCTTCAATTTTTTTGTCATGGATAAGAAGTCTGAAGACTTATTTTCTTTGAACATTTTGTCCACTACAAAATTTCCGAAGGAATTCAATGTCTTATCATTTTTGGGTTAAGTGTTTTACAAAAATTTTAAAGGGATATTTCATTGGTTTTAGGTCATTTGTTTCAAACTTTTTATCCATGACAACCTTTAGGTATTTTGATTTCACAAAAACCCTAAAGGAATTCTAAGGTCATTTGTTTCAGCCTAGAAATTTTGAAGGGTCATTTTACCTTTACAAAATGTCTGAAGGATTATATTTTTTGGGCATTTTTACCTTGAAAAAAACCTAAAAGACACTTTTGAAGGGCCATTTTTCCTTTGAAAAATGTCTGAAGGATTATTTCCTTTTAGCATTTTTCCCTTGAAAAATTCTTGAAGAATGTCTACAAAATGTCTGAAGGATAATTCTGGATTTGGAGGACACTTACACAAATCTTGAAGGGCACTTTTTGAAGATGGAGGACATTTTCAAAACTCTTGGAGGGAATTTTTAAGAGATCAAAGTACCTTTTAAAAAGTCTAAAGGACATTTTTTGTAAGGTAGGTTCCCTTAACAAATATTCTCAAAGATATTTCTAAAACCCTAAAAGGTAATTTTGAAAAAATTACTACTGAGTGGAGGTCCATTTCCTTCAGAAATTTTGCTTGAGTAACAAGTCTTAAGGATAAGTCTGGATGGCAAAGGACATTTTCAAAACTCTTGAAAGGCATTTTCAAGATTTCAAAGGACCATTCCAAAAAATCTAAAGAGTATTTTTGTAGGGTAGGTACCCTTAGCAAAAATTCTAAAGGGTATATTCAAGTGCCTGAAAGATTCTTTTGGTAAAATTACTATGGGGCATAGGTCTATTTCCATCAAATATTTTTCCTAAGAAAAGATTATGAAGGAATTGAAATTCTTTGAGAGAGGTGCTAAGGTAAATTTATATGAGGAAATTGTTTCAAATAATTTTTTTCAAAATAATTGTCCCAACAAAGGCAAAATATCTAAGTACCAAATTCTTTCAGCAAAAGTGTATAGGTTTAATTCCTTCAATAAAATTGTTTGGACACATTTATTATGGGTTAATAGTGCCAAAGTAAATAAGAAGGCCAAAGACAAAGACTCAGACAAAATTATTTTGGAATAAAATCCCTAAAGAATACTTATAAATTATAGGTGACAATCTCATAGATGTTTTTAACTAGCATGTAAACATCAACTTTAAGCCATGTTAGGTAGTCATTGGGATTAAAATGTTTGGTATGGTCATGTGAGCATAATTTTTATACCCCATGAAGTAGCCATTTATTTCCAAATGGTTTAGATTTAATGGCATGCATTTTTTTGAATTAGGATGATCTGACAATGCATGATCAAGGCTAAATAGTCAAAGGGACTCAAGAAGCTCATAGGGCTGCCAAGTAGCATACCCTCAAGATCAAGGAAGAGGTAGTATCTAATCATGTTCCACCCCTTGGATCATGATATGATGAAAATAATTTATTTACCCAACTAGATCTCATGGTGTGTAGCCAAGGTTGAAAAGTTAGAGATCCTGTGGGCAAACACAAAAATGATAAGTGACACAGTTGTATACCACAAGGTTATAGCTTGAGCATCTCAATGTAGGATCTATGGCTTGTATGTACTTGAGAGATTAAGATCTAATGGTGTGAGCTAGGATAGAAATTTCCAAGGGCTAGGATTTCATGAGGAGGTGACAAGTATCTAGACTAGAGCCATTAATCACTCTTAGAGCTATGTGGATATCCAGTTAGATCTAAGGTGGAACACCAAGTGTCAATATATGGTAAGCTTTATTTTCAAAGATAAAATTGATGGTTATTTCATAGACATGGCAATGGTTTAAGGAGTAAAAAATTGTCTAATTGCTAATTTAAAATTGAATATTTATAATCATGATCATGGATCATTTTAGTTTCATGTCACAATTAGATCTACTCCCAAGCCATCATTATAGGTAATGGGATTTCCCTTTAGCATGCACAAATAAGAGATTCATGTCCAAAAATGTCCATGATTTTAAATTGAGTAGCAGGAAAGCATTTTCAAATAAGTTGCATCTGAGGACAAAATTTGTTTGGATTTCAAATGATTTTCACCCTCCAACTATGCAAGTGAGTGATCAAGGGATATTCAAGTAGTTCCACATCAAGATAAATTCCATTTGGATCTTCAAGCAAATAACCTCCATTTAGGCTCATGAAAAAGGCATTTTTTAGCCAAAAGATAAAATGGTGTGCTCCAGGTGGTTACAATTCCTCATCATTCTTTGTGAAGGTAGTTGTAACAATGATTTATCTTGAAAATCAATGAATATCTCAGGTGTAAAAAAATGCATTTTCCTACTAGGAGCATCTCAATGGGACTAGAAAAGTTTGTTATGGAATTTTTGAAAATTATAGCCCATGGTCCCATATTTTGGGAAGGATTAAAAAAGAATAAATAGAAGGCTTATCTTCTATTTCAAGGGTTGGTTGGACATTATGTCGGTCATAGTGTTGGTTTGTGTTGTGTGTGTTTTATCTCTCTTGCTAAGGTGGTTGTAGGTGTACAACCATTAGCAAGCTCTAAGAGAAAGTCTATATGACTCCCCTACCCAACATGGAGCAAATCCACCATACTTGTCCCCATGGAAGCATTTTGAAACATTGATGTTGTATGGTTTTTCTTTCAAGTTAATGAAAATGCATGTGGTTCTTTGCCATTTTCTATTGATGGAGTGTAGTGATATGTCTTGCAAATGTTGTTGATAGGATATCTTATTCTATGTTCATTGTTGGTTATCATCTTGGGTTTATTTTTTGATTATAAATCCCTTTCTACATTATATTTTGAGTATGTTATTGAATAAGTTATTAGGGCACCCTAGGTTTATGGATTCAATGGGAAAAGGCAAATCCCTCCTTGTAGTCCATTAGCTTGCACTTGAGTTTTTTTACATCTTTTTAATAGATGATGTCATGAATATTAAAAGAATCCCTACTAACTGAAGACCTCTGTCACACCACCCTCACCCTTTTTATAACTATCAACTTATCCTACCCTATCTTACCCTACATATAACATGCCCTTTACATATCTAAAAGTGTTATTTACTTATAGATACATAAACATTGTATATTTATCATGTGTCTATGTTTTGTGCATTAAAATACTAGCATTGCAATCTCTTATTCTTCCCTTATGGTTTTAAAGATTCTTTTTGGATGAAGGATACAATCACATATTCGTATATGTCTTTAGTAGCTTATGTCTATCCTAGAACATTTTCTCATTTCATGTGACAACCCTTCTCAAGTGGAGTGAGAAATTTTGGTTTTGTTTTAGTTATATTTGTATCTCTTTGTACCAAAAATCCCCATGGAGATTGAATTACAGTATCACTCCATGTGAGTAAGCTACCCCATAGGTCCTCTCACTTTGGTTCAGGTAGACCCAAAAGTAGAAGGGATTTGACCATACCCTTTGTAGGTACCTTTTAGTCATTTTTTGCATTCAATATAATTTTGATGTCAAACACTTCCCTAACTACAATTATTTATTAGTGGGTTTTCCATCATTACCTTCCATTTCTATCAAGTGTGCAAGGTCAAGTGTATGAGGTATACAACTAGGAACCAACACTTTACTAACACTATTTTCAAGGATTAAATTGAATTCCAAGTCACTTGTGTTGTTGAGGACTATTGTAAAGAGTTATAATTATTTCATGTTTTGAAGTTTTTTAATGTTACTACATTTTTCTGACTGTCTTTGGTCATCAATGCCACATTATTCCACTTGGGGACATGCTAGGATTTGAGGTTTGACAATTTAACTTATGTTATGTTTATTGCAAAGATATAATAATATTACATGTTAGAAGGTGTCTTTTCCCTTTTAAACATAATTTTATAATTTTTAGTATCTTTGCATATTATTTCATCATTTAACTCATTAAAGTATGTTTTCAATATGTATCATAATAGTTTGTAAACTATCCTATTCTATAGTTTTATTTCTAGTGGTGACTTCTATTGTATCATCTGGTTTCTAGAAATATTGGTGCATATTCTAAATATTTATTAACTTTCATTTTTGGGCATCTCTTTATTTGCAAAGATGGAAGGATCAAGATCATCATTCAAAGGTGACCCATCTAAGTGACTTGTTCCACTCTTAGGTCTTCCTCAAAGAAGAAGGGGACAAGTCTAAAGGCCTATTGAAGGGTAAATTTTAGCTATTCAGGACTTTTGAGAGCTTGATAATCTTGAAATCTTTTTTAACCCCCCCATTGTTGAGGACTATCATAGCTCTTCTATTGATTCTGAGACAAATAGTCTTATCTAGTTTCTAGCTCCATCTCAACTAGCTGAATGCCCTCCTAAATTTGATCCACCAAGTCTACCTCATTCATCCCCTCATGTCCCTTTTCCATTTATTCCTAAACCTACTATTGAACCAATCATGAGGCATAGGGACCAAGATAAGAATGCACATCTTGCATTCCATGTTCCTAGATTTAGGGCTATAAATTTGATGAGATGGAAGGCTATCCTAATGAGGTCCCAAATGAATTTAGGAAATGCCTCCAAAAATTCCAATGGAATAATGTAGTGAGTGGTGATTAGCACCTGAGGGATTTTCAAATATCATTGAATATTTTGAGGTTGAGTATGAGGATGTGTGTATAAAATTATTTATGCACACTCTCAAGGAGGACACTCATGAATGGTTTAACTCCCTTTCTATTGGATGCATTGATTCATGAGAAGAGATGCAAAAAAATTTAGAAGTCAATATGGTTTTAGGATTGATCCAAGGTTTCTCTTGGCTGAATTTGAAAATATCAAGAAGAATCATAATGATGTAGTTGATCAAAAACATTAGGCCTAGTGATATAGCTTTAATAAATTATTGTGATGCCTTTGATAAGAAGGTTACATACTTATAGAGGGATAGGGTTCCCACTAACTTACATTTGGCATTCAATATGGACATCTAAATTGAGAATAACATCAAGGTTGTGGGAAATCCCTTAAATAAGTGGGTTGATTTAAATTTGGTTAATCTATAAAAAACACAACCCATAAATATATCTAACTTGGAAGAAACTATCAAAATTTTGTCCCCTACTGTCAAAGAAATGTCATACAAGTTGGCTAGAGATAAAAATGGAGCCCCTTAGGTGTCTACCAATTAAGAAAGGGCTCCAAACCTGAATAAAGGATAAAGGGTGTCTACTTTCCATAATAAAGATAATGATAAAGGGAAGAGGCATGCATGTGAATATAAAATAAAAAGAAGTTAGAATAAAGGGGATAAAAAGGAAGTGTGTGATCCTTTAAATACCAACATGAATTATGTAAATTCTAATTTAGACATTGATTGGTATGATAAGTGTTTCCTTCCACACCCTCCATGTGATACTTGTGAAGAAGTTGATGAAGAGTCAAATGAACTTGAATATGCATCATCTGATTATGATATTTTCATGTTTGATGGTCAAAAACCTCAAGATGAATTAACTACCTCCTTGAAATTACTGACTGATGCAACATTTGATCAATTTTGGAGTACTATTGAAATGGAGAGTGTCCAAAAATTTTACTTTACTTATGATGTTAATGTGGCACAAGCATATGAATTGTCCATCCATGATTTTGATCTCTTTCACTCTATGATGATCAAGAAATATCATGGGGGTAATCCATTAGTTGAGGACATATAACTATTAATTAATGTAGTAGCTGCCCTGAATAATGACTACAACTTAAGAAGTAGGCAACTAAGTACTAATCCTCAAGACACTACCCCTATAAATCCAAAAATAGGGAATACAAGCAAGGAAGCAAAGAAAACTATTGTATTCCAAGAATCTTCCAAGATGGCACCTATAACCTAAGATACTAAGATTATAGGTGTTCCTACTAAGAGCAACAGAATGCCTATATTGTCTAGTATTCTTAAGGGTGCAAATTAGGTTAAGAAAAATCCACCTTGGAAGGTTGTTGTCAAAGTTTACCCCAGCCTTCTCCACTCTAGATTTTAAGTGATTATATCCCAGATGAAAGTGCCATTACCCTTCCACCAAAAACACCTCTTCCTTAGTATAGTGTATATGATATGGCTCAAGTGTTGAGTCAAATAAAAATCATTGTGTTATTTGTTGAGTTATTAATAATACCTAAACATAGGAAGAGGTCCTTTGAATATTTAGAATTTGGTGAAAGGTTAGATATAAATGAAGTTGAGTTACCCCAAGCACCTTTAGAAGAAGATGAAAAATTAAAAGAGGTTGTTGAACCTACTCCATAAGTCTATTTGGGGACTACACTTGTATAAAATTAGTTGAATGTGGACCCATTTTATATGACTCTGTTAATCAATGGTTTAGTTGTTCACAATTATATGTTTAATTTTGGTGTTTATTGCAATGTGATGCCTTTGGGTCCCCTCAATGAGATTGGAGTAAAGATCATATTAGCCTTTTTTAAGTGCTATGTCATGGACTCATGAGAAGTTTTAATTTTTGGACAAGTTAAAATATTAGTGGTATGATTGGCAGTTCATCCTAGAAAGTACTTAAACATGGACATGGTGGTTATGGACTACCTACCTAAATGGGAGATGTTGTTGTCATGTAAATGGGATATGATCATAGGTGGAAGTGTATAGATAGACCTTTCCTATGACACCATTCCTTTGGAGGGTAACATGGTCAAACTTTATAGAGAACCAAAGATGCTACATGTGATTAAATATCCAAATCATGCTCTCAATGAAGTCTTGTACATGGATATTGACCGTGGAAACTTTGTTGGGAATGTTGATATTAGTGAATATCCTATTATTCTTAATGTATATCCTGACAAAGAAAATATAGTTTAGAATATGTGATTTAATAAAGCTTACTCCAACCTTGGAAGTGGAGCTAGGGTTATTTTCTTTTCCCTTAATGGTAAATGTTATGTGTTTTTTTAGCTTTCTTTTGAGTGCACTAAAAATACTACTGAGTATGAGGCACTCTTGCTTGGTCTAAGGATTGTCTATGAATATGGAATCAAGTATTTTATTGTTAAGGGTGATTCTAAGTTGGTGGTAAATCAAGTTCATAGTGATTTTGCCATGAAAAAAAGGGTTGAAATAGTATTGAAATGTTGTCTAGGAATTGTTAGAGTTATTTGATGCATTCAATATTTATTATCATGATAAGAGTTTCAACCAAGAACCTAATAGACTTACAAGGCTAGGTTCTCAATTTGACATTCCAAATACAATCCCTCATTGTCAGAATCAAGTGGAGGTGCTTATCAGGCCTTCAATCCTAGACAATTTTCATCATTAGTAGGTCTTTGATGATGATGAACAAATTAAGAGGTTTATAAATTATGAGGTTGAGTTCCATGATCAGCTCATAGACTTGGAATCTATGGTTCAAGTTAGTGATGGGAATTAGACCTTGTTTGGGAAAGAAATCATTCAACTAAAGATAAACACTTTTCTAAGAGGACTAGTCAGTTTGGAGGCATATTTTAATGGAGCTAATAGAATCAAGTTGAGAGACTCATTAATTTCAAAATATGTAACTAAGAGTAATTAGGTTCTCATGAGAATCCAAGGAAGGTTTGGCTGGGTACTCACTTAAGTATAGCTGAGAAGAAAGCTTACATGTAGATGTTAAGGAAGTACCAATATTACTTAGAATGGTCTTATTCTAAGTTAAAAACATATAGGGAAGACTTATTTTAGTACATCATCCTATTACAGCCTAATAACAAACCTTTCAAGAAGAAATAGAGACTCATTAACCCCATCTTAGCCACCAAGATGTGGGAAGAGTTAAAGAAGCTAAGGGATAGTGGTATCATTTAGCCCATTAGGTATTCATCATGGGTTGAAAATTTAGTCCCTATACAGAAGAAGAATGGTGATATCTACTTGTGTGTGGATTTTCAAAATCTAAACAAAACTTATTTAAAAGATAATTATCTCCTGCCCAATATGGAAAACTTGCTAAAAAGTTTTACTAGATCAAAAATGTTGTCCACATTGGATGGATTCTCAGGTTACAACTAGGTTGTGGTGAAAGAATCTAAGACATCCAAGACTAAATTCACCATGTCATTTTTCATGTATGTATATATGAGGATGCCTTTCAGGTTTATGAATGCTGATGAAATGTTTTAGCAATCTATGAACATTGCCTTTGTAGGGACAATTAACTAGTTTATTGTTGTATATCAAGATGATATTAATGTGTACTCAAAAAAAAAGATAAGAGAATTTGGAGCATTTGCAGCATTTGGAAAAGGTGTTGATCAAATGCAAGGAGTTCAAATTTTCACTTAATCCTAAAAAGTGCCACTTTGGATTACAAAATTCCAAGTTAATGGGACATATAGTGTCCAAAGATGGTGTCATGATTGATCCCAAGAGGGTAAAATCCATTGAAAAAGTGCCTATCCCATAGTCCAAGAAAAAAATTCAATTTTTCTTTAGACAAATTAGCTTTTTAAGGAAGTTTGTCTCTAATTTTATAGATATTACTCTGTCTATTAATTCCATGTTAAAAAAGGACCAAACCACTAAATGGAAGAATTTTGTACAAGTGTTCAATAACATCAAGGGAGATTTGAAGTCTACTCCTATCTTGGCCAGTCCTAATACACAAAGCCATTCCAACCATTCTCTTTTGCATCATATAATATTGTTGCTACTATCCTATTGCAAGAGAATGAAGATGGTCATGAGTAGCCCATAGATTTATTTAGTAAATATATGCAAGGTCTTGAACTAGAATACACTATTATGGAGAAATAAGCTTTCACTCTTTTAAAGGTTGTTAAAATGTTCAAATCATATATTTTGAGTTCAAATATTATTGCTTATATCCCACACACCATAGTGAAGGAAATTTTAACTCAAACTGATGTATCTAGTAAGAGGTGCAAGTGAGTCAACAAGTTACAAGAGTATGACATAGATATCAAGACCACCAAGTTAGTAAGAGGGATGTGTCTAGCCAAGCTTATAGCTGAGACCAATTTTCAATCTAGTGAGGTAAACACTACTATTTTAATATCGATGATTCCTTGAGTTAATTTAATGCATCTTCATGGTATAAGGATAGTGTTTACTACTTAAAAATCTAAATTGTCCCCATGAATTAGATAAGAATCAAAGGAGAACTCTCAAACTAGTCTCCCAAATATACCTCTTGACTAAAAATGGACTTGCATGGAAAAATCCAGATGGGGTTCTCCTAAGATGTGTGTTAGAAGAGTAGACTGATGTCCTAATTGAAGACTTCTATAATGGAGTGTTTGGTGGCCATTTTACACCTAAAGTTGTAGCTCATAAAATTCTAAGAGATGATTATTGGTGGCCATTATTGTTTAAGTATGTTTCTCATATAGTCAAAAGCTGTGAGAAATGCCAATGTTTTGTTGGGAGGATGAAAGATTCAAGTTCTCTTCCCTTGCAGCCTGTGAGGATTGAGGGCCCATTCAGATAATCGGGAATGGATTTCATTGGAAAAATTATTGATTTGTCAAGTGTTAGGCATAGGTGGATACTAGTTGTGACTAATTACTTCACCAAATGGGTTAAATAAATCCCTACAAAGTGATCAACACACTAGGTAGTCATGGATTTCTTACTAAATTAGATTATTTATAGATTTGGTGTGTCTGTTAAGATAATTGATAATAATTATATGAGCTTCAAAGCCAAACCTTTGGTGTCATTGTGCAAATATTATGGGATTGAACTAAATTATTCTTCTAAATACAATCCTCAAAAGAATGGGCAAGCAGAATCAAGTAATAAGAACTTGCTGAAGATTATTAGAACTTTGGAAGCAAATAAGAAGAGGTGGGGTGAACAGTTGAAGTTTACCTTATGGGTTGATAAGATTATGCTTAAGAGAGCTATAGTTAGAATCCCTTTTGAGCTTGTTTTTAGAGCTCAAGTAGTTTTGCCTATGAATTTGCAGTTGCCAACTTATCATCTCATAAAACAACTAGAAGATGATGAGAAAATCAACCACTATGAAAGCAAGGTTAACCATATTGTTGAGCTTGATGAAATTTGAATACAAGATCATGAAAGACACCTCAAGTTCAAGGAGAAGCTGAATAAAATATTTGATAGAAAGGTCACTCTAATAACTTTCAAAGTAAGTGATCTGATTCTACTTTAGGACAACAAGCATGAGGAGAAAGGAAAGCATGGCAAGTTTGATGCCTTGTGGATGGGTCCCTATTCCATTGACTATAAGATTGGGGAACATACTTTCTTCTTGAGAGACCTAGATGGTGAAATACTAGAGTTGTCAATCAATGGTAGGCATTTGAAGCATTTCCTTGACTGAGTCCATAATCTATGTACCATATTGTATAGTGTATAGTTTTTCCCTTCTATTGTGTCATCACTTTATGGTCCCATTATTTTAGGTCTTATTTGTATGGTTTCCTTTCTTTTTGTTATCTGTTCATCTTCGGATCCTCTCAATCTATTTTTGTTAAGTCTACCATATTTATTGAAATTTTTATTAAATCTTAACTCCGTATCCTAATAGAACAGCACTTGGTCTAGTATTTTATGGTTATTTACACACCCATAAGGGTTATGCATCCCTGGGTGAGAGCTAGTGTAAGTGCCCAAAATTGCACTATAGCAATTGGCCCCTTGTCTGTATCAAATTTTATGTCCTTCACTAGATTTTTGTCTCCATGTATTCCTTTGGAAGGTTAAGCTCATGTACATAATTTGCTATGTCCTTTGTCCATTATTTACTTAGTTAAGGTGTTTTTTCCCTTAGACTTTTTAGGCCTTTTGCATGAACACAATGTCTGATAGAAATAGGTCTTTAAATTTTTTGTCTCAAAAAAAAAGTTTGAAGATTTATTTCTATCAAACATTTTGTCTGCTATAAAATTTCCAAAGGAATTCAATGTCTTATTGCTTTTGGGTTAAGTGTTTTACAAAAATTTTGAAGGGTTATTTCATTGGTTTCGGGTCATGTGTGTCAAACTTTTTATCCATGGAAAAAATTATGAAGGGCACTTACCCTTTGATAATTTTTCTCACACAAAAATCCTAAAGGCTCTTCACATTTTGAGATCATTGTTGTGTGTGTTATATCTCTTTTTCTATGGTGGTTACATCTTTACAACCATTATAAAGCTCTAAGAGCATGTCTATATGACTCCCCTACCCAACATGGAGCAAATCCACCATGCTTGTCCCCATGGCAGCATTTTGAAACATTGATGTATATATGATTTTTCTTTCAATTTCATGAAAATGCATGTGGTTCTCTACCTTTTTTTATGGAGTGTAGTGATATGTCTTGTAAATGTTATTGATAGGATATCTTATTCTATGCTCATATTGGTTGTCATCTTAGGTTTAGTTTTAGATTATAAATCCCTTTCTACATTATATTTGGAGAATGTTGTTGAATAAATTATTAGGGCACCCTAGGTTTATGGATTCAATGGGAAAAGGCAAATCCCTCCTTGTAGTTCCATTAGCTTGCACTTGAGTTTTTTCTACATCTTTGCAATAGATGATGTCATGAATGTTAAAAGAATCCCTATTGACTGAAGGCCTCTATCACACCTCCCTCCCCCTTTTATAACTATCAACTTATCCTACCCTTTCCTACCCTATATATAACACACCCTTTATATATCTAAAAGTGTTATTTGCCTATAGATGCATAAACATTGTATATTTACATGTGTTTGTATTTTATGCTTTAAAATCCCAACATTGCAATCTCTTATTTAGCCATTATGGTGTTGGAGATTCTTTTCAAATGAATGTTTAAATCACATATTCATATCTATATTTAGTAGCTTGTGTCTATCCTAGAATATTTGCTCACTCCATGTGACAACCCTACCTAGGTGGAGTGAGCAAGTTTGGTTGTATTCTAGTTATATTTATGTCTCTTTGTGGTAATAATCCCTATGGAGATTGAATTTTATAATCTCTCCATGTGAGTGAGATAACCCATAGGTTCTCTCACCTTAGTTCAGGTAGATCTAGAAGTAGCAGGGAGTTGACCATACCCTTTGTAGGTGCCTCTTAGTCATTTTTTATATTTGATCTAATTTTGATGTCAAACCCTTCCCCAATCACAATGACATATTAGTGATTTTTCCATCCTTGTTTTCCATTTCTCTCAAGTGTGCAAGGCCAAGTGTATAAGGTGTATAACTAAGAAACAACAAAGTACATGTCACAATCACTATTCAAGCTAAGTAGGCACCCATATCAACTGATGATAGTTTCCCAAATAAACCTTATTATTATGGTGGCTATGTAATCTATGGTCGATGTTACCTTTGCTTACTTGGGGAAGTAATCTATGACCACCAGAATGTATTGTGCACCTATCCACCTTGTAGTGGGAGTAATAGGCTCAACAAAGTCAATGGCCCATTTTTTAAATGGCACCTGGATAAGGATGGGGATGAGAGGCATCTCATCTTGATGGTTGGGATTTCTTATGAATTGGTAGATGTCACATGTCTTGGTGCATTATTTTGCATCTTAAAAAAGATTTGGCTACCACAAGCTTGATTATACACACCATAGCATCTCCAATGCATTGACCTCCAACAATCCCTTCATGTGCCTCTTACAAGATTGCATGTCATTCATGATCTAAGACACATCAACATAGGACCTCAAATATACTTAAATTGTATAGTTCCCTACCAATGAGTTGAAATGGGGTGCATAAATTATGAGTTTCTTCTTCTCCTTGGTCATCATAATCTTGGGCATGGATCTAGATGTCATAAATGAGGTGATCTCTACCAATTCCTCAGGGATGCATTAAACCCTATAAAGTTTCATGTCAGGTATATCATCTTTAATAGGCACCACCACATTGCTAGAGTTCATGTAGGATAGATGGTATGGGCTCGAGTTTTACTTTCTAGGTTTTACTAAAATAGAGATCTAGAACTCTTGAAATAAAACTATTCATAAATAAATGTGGCCATGGAGAATGGGATTGTTCACTAAGTACTTAAGCACCTCATGATCATTGAAGAAGATGAAGGGGGTTGCCAATAAATATTTCCAAAAAATTTATAGGGCATAAACAATGTAAAGCACCTCACGCTTAGTTATGGTTTATTTATATTCTACCTTGGTCAATTTTCTACTTAAAAAGAAATGGGATGATCCATTTTCCCCTCACCTATTTTTGCCAAGATGACACCAATCACATATCTAGATGAATCGACATGGACATGGAATGTAGTCATCTAGTTAATAAATTTTGATATTAGTTTACTTGCTAATTTGAGCTTCAGTGTCTCAAATGCATCTTCTTACGCTATGCCCCAATAAAATGGGCCATCCTTTCACAAGATCTCTTCTAATGGCACTACAATCTTGGCATAGTTATTTATGATCTTTTTATAGTAATTGTAGTGTCTAAGAAAGGTGTGAATGTCTTTCTACATTAATGGGGTCTAGAGATGAAGGATGATTGAAATATTTATGGGATCAATGAGTAAACCATCTTTGTAGATGATGTACCCAAGAAAAGTTCCAAATGGCATCATGAAGACAAATTCTTGAGGTTCAAAGAAATTTTCAACTACTTACACCTCTCAAACATTAGGATCAAGTTGTCATAGTGATCCCTTACTAATTATACATATTCCAATAATCTAAGCATACTTGGAGGAACTTGTGAATGAAGTATTTAAAGTGGTGATCACCACTTGAGAGAATATGGTTGGTGCATTCTTCAGTCTAAAGGGCATCATGTTGTATGCAAAATAACCCCATTCTATCATAAAGGTAGTTTTAAGCTTGTCATCCTCCTTGATTTGGACTTGATTGTATCCTAAAAACCCATTAGTGAAATTGTATATCTCATAACCTATGATACCACCCAAGACTTTATTGGTGAATGGAATTAGAAAAGGGTCAATTATGTAGGTAGCATTCAACAATCTATAGTTGACACAAATCTAGATGCACCCATCATTCTTGATGTTGATGACCACGGGGCTAACCCATTTAGAATCTTGCATAGGTTAGATGACACCTAGAGCTAGCAAACCATCAATATATATTTTGACCTTGGCATGAAGATTGGGGTTCATCCTGTAAGGTCACTTCTTGATAGGTTTATGTAGTCAGCTAATTTCATGTTCATCTTCCTGAGGGATGGGTGTGTGCCATTCATATCTTAATAATTCTGAGGGAACAAGTCTTAGAATTCCTTTAAGAGGTCCACAATATGTGCTAACTCCATGTTAGACCAATATGTGCTTAGAGTAGAAATCTTTAGTTCCCCTTCTAAGTTGATATCTACCTTAGTAGTTTTTAATGGCACACAATAGGTTCATTCTTCTCTTGATGTGAATATTCAACTTGTCTACTACCCTCAATTGTTTATATCCAAAGGTGTGTAGGGTCTTCTTATTATTTGGTGATATCCTCAACTTGGTACACTAATCTCCTTTTGCCTATAAATTTCATCCAATTACATGCCATCCATGTGTCATCATCTTCATCACTAGAGTCACTGTTGAGGGTTTGCTCTTCAAATAAAGTCAGAAGCACCAACCCCTTTCACAAAAAAATTATTTTAGGTGCTCCTCTAATATTTAAATGTCCTCAAACTCTAACCTTTGAATCACTTGAAGTGGTTCGATCAACTCAAGGTTTTTAAAAGAAAAGGAGGTGTGAATAAAACACTCCTTAAGTGCATCCTAATTATCTGTCTCAAGGCACATCTCATTGACAATGTACCATGCTCATACCCATGTCTTCAAGGTCATATAGAAGGCATGAGCCCATAGGTTCCTTGGGGCATTTTCATCATAGATAGTTTATGTTTCTTCACAAAGGCACACATGCACTATAGGGTTAGAGTTTCCATAGTAGGAAGGGATGTTTAGGTCATCATTACTCTTCCCAAATCTAGTGTAGATGGTTGCTTTCACATATTTCCAATTTATAAATTTAAGCCTTTGCACTACCCACTAACAAGTGATAGTGTTATTCAATGTATGCACTAGTGCACCCATTCTATCCACCTCTTTTGGGATACATGATTTAAGGTCTCAAGCATACTATTCCACTAGATTACTCCCCTCATATATTGGGAATGGTGTAATTTTAACTTTAATTATATGAAACACTCTCTTTCCTTTCTTCTTGGTACAAGGGGCCCACCTTTTCAAAGTGTGATCAATCTAGACCCAACCTATCTTTACTAATTTTGGTGCCTTCATGTGTACTAAGTGGTACCTTTGACCAGTGGTCTCATATGCTTCCTCAACCCAATGGTCACAATCAATGTCACTAGTGTTTGAAGCTAATTATCCATCTTCCCATGAGAGCACTCCTTGATCATTGGGGTTGAGAGTCTCGATGCCTTGCACTATGATGTTATATATGTGGTTGATTTCATCTTTGAGGTCCACACTCTCGACATATGGGGGTCCTTGGTCTTGTGAGAGGGGTATAACTACCCTCTCCTTTTTATTCTCAAATGTCATGTAGTGCCTCTTGAAGCACATTTTTACATTGTTTACATAGCACCATGGCCTTCCTAGATGCATCAAGTAGCTGTCTTGTTTTGCTAACTTAATAACTTTGAATTTAGTGCAAAATTTAGCACCCATGATATCTACAAAGGCACTCTTTAGAATTTTAATGGGTTGTGCTTGGGTCTTATTGCACTCTTCATAATTTCAATGGATTGTGCCTGGGTCTTATTGGCCATGAAGAATACATGAGGAGAAGGCCTTAAGGTTGGCCTACCCATTTTATCACAAGCATTCTTAGCCAAGATATTAACTTTAGCACATATGTCTATAAGGACCTCATAGATAGATCATCCGTCAATACTAGATTTTATGAGGAGTTCTTGGTCATACTCTGCATTCTTTATATGTCAAAATTTTATTACCCTCTCCATGTGTGGCATAACGAATTCAACTATATTTTTACCTACATGATCTTAGATCAAGTTCTTAAATAGGGGAAACATCCTTGAGGCATAAGATCTCTATTAATTCTTATATCTCAACTTCTTGGCCATCCATCTTCTTTTGTGAGGTAGTAGCCTACACTTTTAGATCTTGTACTAATTGGAGTTGTCCTTTCAAGTTTTGTATTACATTCATAGCCTATTACAATACATCTTTATAGAATATTGGGTCTAGTTATGGCACAAATTTAGGTTCAGGCTATGTTATGTGCTCCATGTGACCCTTATCCCCATATTTTAAGCATAATTTAGGTATTGGTGCAATTGGAAACTAAGTGGTGAATCCATTATGAGTAGTCACCTAGACTTTGACTATCTTTATGTGAGATAATTACACCTTTAGGGTCTATTTTTCCATTTTTATCTCATGTCTAATCAACCTTATGCCCTTTTCTATGTTAGGCCTACCTTGGGTCAACTTTCTATATAGTCCAGGGCATTCCTCAACCTTATGGGACCATCAAAAATACCCATACATGGGATGTGTAGGGTAGTCATATTGATAATGTTATGTGGAGATACACTTATAACATGAACACAGTGGGAACCTTCCACCACCATGTCCTCTACCTCACCCTCTAGTACCTCTTTGTATCCCAAATATTATGTTTTATTGGCCATAGACTTCATTTCCTTAGTTGGCCTACCCTTAAACTATCGTAGTGTCCTACCTTGTGCTTCTTTTCATGTTCTCATGCATCTCATCAATCACCTAATAATTAGCTATTGTATGGGTATAAGTATCACACAAACAATAATAGATGGTTGTGTTGACCTAGCTGGTGCATTACAATAATGGGAAATTGTGAACATCATGCCCCTCTTAACAGACTTCACAACTTAGAAGTAGGGTGCACACATTCCTTCATGGAAATTTATTCATGTTATGGCCTTCCATTTTGTAGTCAGTACACCATAATCCACTTTGAGAATCTTATGATGAGATAGTGTTAATATTTTAGAGTAGGTAGGCCATGGATGTAATTTGTGCTTCCATAAATGGGTTGATCCCAATATCAGTGCTTTCGATTGCCTTGACTTTAAGAATAGCTTCAATCACTTTGTGAGGGTCTATAAAAGTCTTCATGAAAAGTGCTCTTTAGAATGTCACTACAACCCTCCAATGAACCATTGCACATGCTAAGAATGGTGAATGTCATATGGGAGATTAAAAAGGAGATTTTTGAGCCTTGCATCATACAAGTGTATGATTTTTGAGATTCCTTGGGTAATCTCTTTGAGCATAGTGATTCTCTATTGTTCAAACTCTGATATGTCAAATTCCTTCAAGAATGCCTCCTTTAGGGTATCATA
The DNA here is from genome assembly GCA_037957365.1 of Torreya grandis. Classification (NCBI taxonomy): domain Eukaryota; kingdom Viridiplantae; phylum Streptophyta; class Pinopsida; order Cupressales; family Taxaceae; genus Torreya; species Torreya grandis. The sequence goes on along the minus strand of JARHVA010004738.1, from coordinate 854,246 downwards.
GTCAACCATAGCTTGGTTAAGGTCAATTTTTTTTTACTAGGTATGGGTATAATCTATTAAAGTGGTCATGAATTGGGTTGCCTTATGCTATGATTGGGTTATGTCCCAAGCACACCATTGTAGTTCACACTTTATCACATGCTCTATAACATTTTCCATGATATGGTACTTTGGTAAGTGCATGGCTATTTCTTAATATATTTTTATGGGGGGCATCTAGGATTTGAGGTTCTTGTCCCCCCAACATCTATCTTGGCGGTGACCCTCCAATGCCTCCAACCATTGGGTTAGCCACTGGTCTTATCATTATTAATAGCACCATTGATGTCGATGGTGTTGTGTTACTTACTTGTGGCACTATACCACTTCTTACAAGTTATTTCCCACTTTGCATTACTAACATTAGCTAAGTTGGTATGCTCATGCTCAATTTTTATTGTGGAAAGATAGAACATATGGGTATAGAGGTATTTGTGCTCACTTCCTTGTATGGAATAATCTATTCAATCATAAAATTACACTCTAAGTCTGAAAAACATCTAAAATCTATGTTGACAATAGGGTCAATACCACTTTTGTGCTTTCTTTAAGTGGGGGATCTAGTGCATGAGCATCACCATAGGTTCAAAGGGGGTAGGCACATCAATCATATATTCAATCACCAAATCCTATAAAACCATATCAAATTATACACCTATCAAATATTGAGCTCGATCCATTACTTCATTATATCTCTCATCCTCATGCTAATGTATTTTAAGAGATCTTTCTCCATACCCTTCTCACTTGTTATGGGTTCTCTCAACACTTTTATGTTTTAGATATTTCATTAGTCTATGTCATCTGTTATTATAGGTCTATCTCTTAATCTCTTAAGTGTTAATATTCTCATCCCCTTCCATTACACTTCACCTACACATCCCCTTTTCCCCCTTTGCACTACTCATATATGAAAGGACTTTATCCTTTCATCCCCAAATTTTCAAATCCATAATACACCATTAGATTTTTTATCTCTATGCCAAATTATTTTCACAAATGTGCCTCTAGGTTATTGCAAAAATTGGTACTCTACTTCCTTAGGGCAAAAGTATGTTGAAACTATGAACTCAAACATGTAGCTATTAAGCATTCCTTGCCACCATTTATTGACTACTCTAGTCCATATGGCATCTAAGATCTCAACCCTCTCTATGTGCTCATTCATCCACTCAAAATGCTATCAATAGCTTCATCTTATGTGGGTTGAATATAGATCCAACCATCGGTACACATGCTTAGGCAATTCATAGAAAAAGACCTCATACAGATCATCATATAGGTTGTTCTAGACCCACTTTCTCAACTTTTTCCCTCTTACAAGTTGGATACTTTAGTACAAAGCTATCTTCCATCTATGTAACTAGTTCTTGATGTTTTTGAGAGAGAGTCAGTACATCATTATATCATACCATTACAATAAAAAAATTAAACATGGGTCCCAGTAATGGAACCAAAATGTTATATAAAAGGGTGTATAAAGTTGTCTTATTTAGTTATGGACTTATCACACTTAGGTCCAAATATGGGATTGCCTTTCTGTTCTCAACATTTTACACTCAGTTGTGTTGACATCAATTCACATAAGCCATAGCACAAGTTATCAAATATAGGACTTGGTCAATTCAAAGAAGGCTTTCCGTGGATTCATTGGTGTAAGTCTTTTATGGTCTAAGCCTAGTATCCTGTAGGCACAAGCCTATTGGTGGATTAATACTAGAGTCATATAGATGAAAGAATTTATTTAACTTTAGGCTAGCATCATATCAGAACTTAAAGGATAAAGGGTTTTTTTTCACTTAAAGTACTCATACTAGGCTCATGCTTTTTAGAAAGGGTAGGAACATTTGTCACATGGGATTTATATACTTAGTCATAGACAAGTTATCATTGACATCATGAATATTTATAGGGATGCAATTAATGACTTAATCTAGAAGCATGCATAACCATTCCTTAACATATTTAAACTTAAACTCTAGTAATACACCACTATAAATAGTTCATTTATCAATATGAAATATGCGTAGACTTAAACCATCATGTTTAATTCAAACATTCATCACCGTTAATCAAAGCTTAAGTAATACAAAGTTCATAATGGGAAATGCGTTCAAGTTTATACTATTTAATACCCTAAAGGCTCATAAGAGAGATTGAGAGTATACAAACAAAGCCTTCATGGTATCTGAGCTAGTCCTAATTATAATGGTATTCATTATAATGCATACATAACTAATTTTAATTCTCTAGAGCTTCACTGCCTTAAGTTTGCATCCCTGGATCAATTGGTTTGAGATCCTTTTATAACTAACCAAAATCATCTCTGTTAGGGTGGAATGCACATTCCAAGTTCCAATATGAATCCTTTATGATCATTCCCACCAGCTCCATCACCTTGTGATGTTTGATCTATAATTTCCATTATCATTCAACCTAAAAGATGCCCCAAAAATCCTAGAATTGGTTAGCCACTTACTAGCTAGAACAAGGTGTGAGTTGATCCCTCTAGCTAACACCAAGATGTAAAAAATTAATCATCACTCAAAATGATTCATTACATCAATGTTTTTATGGTATTGGCATAAATCCTTACATACTAAAATAAGGGGCCCAACACCATCATTGATTATATCTACCACTGGGGTTTAATATGTTAACATGGAAATGCACAAGCATATCTTTTGGTTTTGCCTCAACATGTTATGTAGGTAGTGGATTTGTGCACATATCCCTTATTTTCAAAGTCTCATGTGTGTTTGTGCATAGATGGATAAGTACATTATATGCAAAGGGTGTGTACTAAATATTGTGTAGATATTTATTTGTGCAGTGAAGATACAAATTCATGAAGGGTGTTGAGGGTGATTTTTTCACATAAATTCACAAGGCCCAAACTCTTTTTGTGTTAGTCTCTTCTAAAGGTTTTCATATTATGTGCCTTCATTTAACTTAGTATGGCTAGTGAAGGGGATGATGTGTAGCTGAGATTATAGTCTGCATTTTACAAGGCATATATGGGAAACTCTAAGATTTAGCATGGGACTTCATCATTTGAGTGTAAATAAGTATTTTAATGAGAGTGCACAATAATATTTAAGATATTAAATGTGTTCTTCATGATTTATAACAACTCCCTATGCACTAGTCTCTTTCATTACTTTAAATCAGGGAGACCTATGCACTCTAACTTATGCATCATTTTGAAGTGATGAAGGATATTTACATGGGGCACACATTAATAACTCCTTATAGGCATGGATCAATACTTATTTTATGTGTAAACCCTTGATAATTATTGAGTGTGGGTACATATAGGAAGTGTCTATACATAGTCCTATTTTTAGAGAACTCAACACTACGTAAGCTATGACACTTTGTGCAGTCCTTATGAATTTAACACTTGATGAAGGGGTGAATTGTAATTTCAACACTTTTGGTGACCTCTTTAGGTCACTTGCCTTCTAAGTAGGAATTCAGTAGCCTTGAATCAATCTATTAGGTATGGGGTTACTTGGAATCCCTTTATCTTCTTTCTCCTGATTGTGATTAGGTGAGACAAGCCCACTTGACCTTATAATGAACTAAGATAACTTCCATAATGGAAAACTAACCAAAAAAACTATGTCAAATGGTGATTACAGTAATGACAAAATTAAACTAATATAACTATGCATAAGTTTTAAGAATAAATGAAACTATTTTAAATAATAGCATGCACATATGACACTTATGGAAATTAAAACATCTAAATTACTTTTTACAAGAGTTTTCATGATCATCAGAGATATTTATTGAAATGAATCCCATTTACATGGATAGATAAAAATTTCACTTGGCCTTGTAAGCTGGTATGCATTGGCTTAGTTGTAACTAACTATGGTATATGGGTTACTCCATATAGCATTGAATTTTGTATGCTTCCCAACCTTTGATCTATCTAAATCCCACTTGAGAACCAAGTATCCTTCATTGAAGCTTCTATTAGTAACCCTTTTGTCAAATGTTCTTTTGGTTTATGCCTTCTGAATCTCCATAGTGCATATGTACCATGCCATGAGTTCTTTGAGATACATTAGCTTAGCAAACCTTACTATCATAGGGTAACTTTTGAGCAACTCCAATTGATGAGCTAGCTCTAGTGAAGGTAATTCAATAGACATGGGTATCCTTTCTTCCACTCCATATACCAACATGAAGGGTGAATTCCCTAGTACTCTTTTTAGAGGTATTTTTATCTTAATGTGTAAGTGTGATTCTAGGAATTTTTAGTGTGGAATCCCCATTATGTGAAAAATGGTTTGTAAAGTGTTTATATAGTCATGTCATTGAAAATAATTTGAATGGGGATCATTAGGGAATGTTTAGGTCAACATACACCCATTCCTAATAATGGGGACCCTTGTTTCAAATTGTGAAATTTTTTTGCTTTAATTTGAAAACTTGTTTTATTAGAGTACCATTAGAGTGTTTTACACATTATCTTTATTTGAATATCATCCACACCATGGTTGTATTGGAATATTTACACATGATTCTAGTTTGACCTTGTCTAAATTTTCTAACATTGGATATTTATGTTTTAGGTTATAGGATTAATGAAGTCTTTCTAAAATGGACAATGTGTGGGTTTCATGATTTAATGTTAATTTGATCTAGTTTACATGGGTTTATAAGCACATAATCTTCATTTGACTTTATCTAATGTTTCTAATTTTTTATTCTTATATTTCCATGTTGTAGGTCTATTGGGATCTCATTTGTGTGAACACTACTTAGGGTTTTGTACCTTAATGTGAATTTGATCCCTTTTTACTAATCCTTGATCTTTGATCAATTAATTGGATATATGTTAAATAAGTGTTAAAAAACCCTTAGTCTAAATAGTTAGCCTAAGTTCTTTTCAAATTCAAGTGGGGTCATTTTATTTGAATTTACATGGGAACAATTATTATATGTTAAACTTAGATTAAGATTTTAGCCTAAATTTTTTATCATGTTTATTAACATGACAAAAACTTTAGTCTAAAAGATTCATACTAAGTTCTATATTTCCCAAGACCTTATTAAGTCTATTTTATGTTTTTAAAAATGGAGTGAACCTGAAAAAGAGAAGTGTCAAGCTTATGGGGAGTTAATACGTTAAGCATCAATATTTATGGTGTGTTAACTCAAAAATAGATGATCTGATGGTGCATGATCTAAGTCAAAAATTTAAGCACCTTATAAGGGAGTGTGAGATTGACAAGTGTCAAGATCTTGAGAAAGTGACCAAGGAATTAATGATCCATGCTCAAGTGTACATCTAGTATATCAATAATACATATTCAATATTACCAAAACAAATTAACAGTGTCAGATGAAGGTAAACTTTTCAAAGAGCCAATAGAGCTACCAAGTGGCACACCCATGTTTAATCATGCATAAGCATATCAATAGTTTAGAACAAGTCAATAAGTCAAGAGCCTAGATTGAGTGAGAAGATACCACATGGCACAAAGGTATTTAAATGATGGAGAATGCTTAAAAAATACTCAAAGAACCCATATAGTTGATAAGTGGCATGATCTTAGAGGTCTTAATAGATATCTAATGGCTCATGATGAAAGCTAATACAAAGAGGACTCCAAAGTAAATCAATGGTGCAAAATTGATCTGGCTTGAGAAAGCACGAGGTAAGGACATGTGTCAAAAGGTAACAATGGTCATGTTTTGAGATCAAATGTATAGCTCAACATGGGCATTACCACATGGACATGAAACATTATATTACAAGGTCCTATGGACCTTAAAGTGGTTGAATTATAATTATCTTAGACCAGTGAAGATCAAAAATATGAACAAATGTGTCTTAGACTTAATTTGGTCATCAAATGAGAGGTTAAACATGCAAAAGTGTCTTAAAGTCAATTGAGTTGACATAGTATTTTTTTTTAAATCAAAAGACCCTATAAATCATTTCAAGGGAATATTTTATTATGTAAAAGGAGGAGCAACATAGAACATATATAGCTATTGGTTAGTTATATTAGAAAAGTATCATCGATATTAGCACATTCTAAAGGGATAGTCTTCCATAACACTTGTTCAATTATCATTTGACATGAATAAAAACCATACCTCATTAAGCCTTCTATAAAAATGAGGTATTTTTTCTCATTCTTGTGAATTATGTTCAAATATTTGTGTAATCTTTGCACATTTATGTTATTCATTGCTCAATTATGTAAATATCATTGATATTTATGGTCTCAAACCAGTATTTGGGCTTATTTTAGCCAAAGATAATTTTTTTTTGAATATTTATGAGTAAGTGTTGCAAAAGTAGCTTAAACTTTGTAAATCTACCATATTTAAGGTTAGTGATATAAGTTTTACTCAAATATTGATTGAATCTTTACATGTTTAGGTTTATTTGAACTTAGAAGTGTAAATATCCCTCTCATTCATTAGTTTAGATGTATATTTAAGATTATTTAGTTAAATTTAATTATGATTTACATGCATTTTTTTAAAATTAGATTACCGTACCATTCTAATCACTGATATTTGTAAAGATAAGGTTGATACATCATATTTTAAACAAGTTGAGGATTTTACAAGCTATAACTACCACAAGTAAGATCCTCATCAAAGCATGGAATAGTTTGGTGGATCTTATATCAATGTCCCTAACTAGGTACATGACTTACTAAGAAATCCTGAAAGGTATTTGTCTTCTTTTAGTCCTAATAATGTTGTCACAACTAAAGATTATGTTAAATGAGACTTCTAAATGTAGTTCATGAAGATGTAGCATGTAGATTATTTCCATTTACTTTCAAGGATGTTGCATATGAATGCTTCCTTAACCTACCTAAGAATTACATTGTCAGTTGGAATAAATTTAATTATTACTTCATTGACCAATTTAGTAAAATCATTATTCCTTGCATTCTGTATCAACAGTTCACCACTATTAAGAGAGGTTCTAGTGAGACCATTAGAGCCTTTAACATTAGATTCTAAAAATGTTCTATAGAACCATAGCCCCTTATAGATCTGATGAGGCTTTAGCCTTAGATATTTACAAGGATGCTTTAGATCCCATGAATTTTATGTTTCTTAAAAGGCCAATTGGAATCATAAACACCTTGGCCTTGGCCTATGTTGAAGCTGTAATAATCAGTGATCAAATGTAGCCTCAAGATCAGCTTACATATGTTATCCCAAATATTAAGCCCAATTTCCTTGCACTAAATGTCATTCGTAATTCCAATTAAAATTTTTTTTCCTTAAATCAAACACTATTCTTAAACCAATTACTATTAAACCATGTCCATCCTAGCCAAAATTTGGGGTTATTAAATAATGCTACAAATGGATTTCATCCACAGGAATAGAGAGATTTAATGCCAACCACTAGTAATAACAATCAAGTTCATAACTTAAAAGCACCAAATAATGAGAATTAATCTATACTTAAGATGGTTCAAAATTTGAGCACTAATTTTATTCAATTATAAAAGTAAGTAGGCAATACTAGGAAAAACTCCAACATAAACTATGCATCTCAAAGGTTCAATATGCCTACAAATAGGTTTCATAATAATAGCAATAATAGGTCATCTAAGAATTTACATGAAATTAATATTTTTGATATAGGTCTAGATGATCATTGTAATGTCTTTGAAGCATATCAAAATGAAAAGGATACATTTGAACCTATGTTTAATCAAGACAATATTGCAAGGACATCTAGATTTGTAAGGACATTTAAATCCTTCATGGTATAGGATTTTTATTTTCTATTTGGAGAAGAAAATGAACCTAAAGATGCTCTAGAAGAAATAATAGCCATTCAAGATGAGCAGCCCCATGAACAAGATTAGATACAAGCTTACCTCTCTTTAGAAGATAGCTATGAGGATAATTCATATGAGGTCATTGCTGAAATTGAGGATATCCCTAAAGAAGTTGACCAGTGGCAATATTTATACCAAGATTTTCTAAAACAAATTGAGGTATTCCAAGACAAAAATGTCATTATAGAGATCCCAAATGAATATGAGGTAGGACTTGATTGGATAGAAGAGATGACATTCTGCATAGAAGATAAAGCAAGTGTAACAGATCAAGAATTTCCATGTGACACCTTTAAAATGTTGGGAGTAGGTGATCAAACTAATTCAAATATTAATGTTTCAAATTAATCTCATGTCCTTTTAGTTGATTATGATGAATATGCCTTTCAAGATGAACTGTATCCTAATGAAGATATCAATCCAAGCATACCAACTGACTTCACAATCCAACCATGGAAGGTGAATGATACAAATCATGATCAATCTTTGAATGAAGTAGAGCTATCATTCCTAATACAAGAAAGAAAAATTTGGGAAGAATATGATTAGATCTTGGATCTATATCTTCAATCTATGTGTTTGCATCATATAGAAGACACAAGCATACAAGTGTTCCTATCCACAAGAAGAGGCCATTAAATAAAATCAATCATGCTTCAAGGTTTTATGGTAGGCTAAATAATTTTCCATTTTATCCTAAAAGTAGGTTCTTTATGGAGTTATTGTAGGGCTTAGTTTAGTTTCTTTCCTTCTTGTCCCTTGTTTGTAAGTAGTTTTTGTAAATATTTATTTGGTTTTTGTTTGTTTTTTTAGTGTGTTTACTTTTTCATTGGCTTTTTCCCTTGATTTTAAATAATTCCTTTTTGGACAACCCTCAGCTCAAATTTCACCTAATTTCTCAAGAACTTCACAGTTCAAAAATACAGGTATGACTTCTCAACATTGGTTGATCATGGATTGTTAAAATGTGAGCTTGATGTTATAGTTTGGAGAAACTAAAAAGACTAATGGATAGATTAAATATTCCTTGAGATTTTAAGCCTTGTTCAGGTCTAAGCTTGAATCTAATAAGGATTGCATATGTGAGATGAAAGATTGGATTATTGAAACATAGTCATAGTTACACTTAATAAACATTATTTCTTGGGACAAAATTTATAACCAAGGATGACTGTCTGAAGACCAAACACTTGACCAAATCCCAAAACCCTTCTAACCTAGTTCCAAACCTTTTCTAGAGAGTCAAAAATTATTTGAAAAATACAATAATAAGAGCCTTATTACAAAATTAAAGATTTTTCCAAGTAGAGGTGATTATGGTAATCTCTACTAGGGATATGGATGCTTGGATGGTAGTGGATCAAGGCCTAAAATGGATCCAAAGGTATGTCTATCAAGGCTATAGATGCTTGGTTGGTATTATAAAAATTCCCAAGCCTTAGCTCTACAAAGCATTTTTAGAACACAACTACTACTAAGAGGGGGGGTGAATTAGTAAATTAATTAAAGTTAGTTCTTTAATATTTTTAATGCAATTTAGAAAGGATATGCATAGATCACACACACACACACACACACACACACACACATGCATAACACTATATGTGCATGGAAAACCCAATATGTGAAAAATCACCATGAGAATAGCTACTAGAATCTACTATTCTAATCCAATCTCACAATCAAGAACCTCACTGGTTACAATGTTTAAAGGTATCGACCCTAAGGAGACACCAATCCCTTGATTTAAGAGCACATACTCTAATGAAGCACAAAATACCTAACTGAGCACCAACTCAGATCTTCTGATGGCACCTATTAATCAAATATATTATGGAGCTACAACTCTAGATTACAAATTTGATACATAAATGAATTTACTTCTCTATTAAAGACTTATTTTGTAACTTTTCATACTCTATTCTTCATATCTCTTTCTCTCTTCCTCTCTTTTTCTCTCCCTCTCAATTTAACCTTTTTCAACACTTAGTGTATTTTCTAGAACTTAGTGTATTTTCTAGATAATGTATATATGCATTGGATCTAGGTCTCACATATCTCTATGTTCACACTTGGTCATTAACACATCATGATGTTCTTACAAGTTTCCCATTTCTTGAATTCATGCACCACTACCATAATTATCTATATTTTACTATATTTATAATATGAAAGGTTTTATTTTTTATGCTCATGCCATATTACACAATTTAGGTCGATCACAATGATCTATATCATTCTCTGTGTCATATAATGAATCTTTCTTGTATGTTCCATCACTTGACTATTGAGATGAGCATATCTTTAAATACTAACCATTGATCTTAATTTTCACTCCATGATCCAATGATCTGTATTTAAATGTCTCAACTTTAAAATGTAACCATTAGATCAAGATATGATAGTCTCATGTGCTCTATTAGATCTCTATGAGCTTTCAAACTTTAACGCTTCAACTTTAAAATGCATCCATTGATCAAACTCTAATAGGATCATGTGATCCATTAGATATTTTTGAGATTTCAAACTTTAACATTTTAATCTTTAAAGTGAATCCATTGATATTTTGATTTGAGTTCCTGCATGCCATTAGATATTAAAAAAGCAAAAATTTTACATCTATCTATCATTAAACATCAAATAATTTGACCTCTTTGACTCCTTTCACTCCATTTATCTTCATTTCAATATCATGCACTTATTATTAGATCCTATGATAGACTAATATGCTCATTGGTTCTCTATCTAATAATCTCTGATAAATGTGACACTTGGCACCCTCATGTGCCTTCTACACATTATTGTCAATGCCTATGCTTGTGACACTTGGCACTCTCACATGCCTTCTACACATTATCAGTCCCCATGCTTGTGACACTTGGCATTATCATGTGCCTTTTGAGCACTTACACTTGGCACTCATGCATTCCTTCTACACATTATCAGTCCATGCACCTATGATACTTGGCACTAGTGCATGCACTCTTGGGTTCCTTTGACATATTGACTTTGCTACATGTCATTGGATCTTCATCATATGATTTATCACTAGCCATTGATCAATATTGGACTATTAATTCAAGGACTTAGGAAATATTAGTCTTTTGATCACTAATCCAAGTAGGTAATTACTAGGTCAAAGGGGCCAATGCACAATGACGAGAAAGGATTAAGTTTTAACTTAAATGACCAGTTCTTGCCTATATCCAATCAACATGAAAATATAAAAAGCCTATGAATTCCATGACTAGAAACCTTAGGGTTTTATTAATAAACCCTAGTAATGTTTAAGAGATCAAATAAATCTTGTATGGGCTCATTTCTCTTTATTTGAACCTATGAACCATATATATGAGATGCACTTAAAAAACCCATAATGTATCTTCTATCAATTTCTTGAAAAATGTCCAAAAATGGTCTCTATAAAATCATGACAACATTATTTGATAATATTTCAACTTATACTATGCAAAATTAAAACATGCTCTTCTCTCCATCAAACCTATCTGATCCTCTAACATCTATGAAATACATAATGCCATCAATCTCCATTTTGACATAAAATGAAAATCATATTTCCAATAATTTCTCCCTTTATCATTGATGGAAAAATAAATGCTTTGATCTTGTAATGCATGTTATATTCCTTCTATGTCATTGATTTTACTTGTATTATTTGCACTGGCTTCTGATGAACATGAGCTAAAGTTGTTCATTCCAAACTTTCTCCCCCTTAGTAAGTGGAACACTTGCCTAAACACACCTTGGACCCTTTTCTAAACACAACTTGAACATATACTCTGGATAAACATAAAGCATGTAGAAACCTTTTATAGAGAGCATTTGCACTTTTTCTCCCCCTTTGACATAAATGGCAAAGGGACTCCAAATTTATCACTATTTGTCCAAATTTTTATCCCCTTTATCAGATAAAGGAATTTTTCTAAGAGTTTACAACCATTAATCATTAAAAATTTTCAAAATTATGCATACCTAAGTTACCTTTTCTCTCTTCTTCCAAGGATTAAAAAAGCTTATATGATCCTCCCCCTAGACTCATTCCATATCAATAGGATCTATTGATGTGATGTAGGAGCCACCACTCCCAAATTTTGTCTCAGATACTCAAGTTATTCCTTGGGAAGAGGTTTGGTTAATATGTTTTCAATTTGATCTTATGTTAGCACATATTCCATTATGACCTCTTTATCTACAACTTTTGCTCTTAAGAAGTGATACTTGATTGATATGTGTTTGGTTTTAAAATGCATCACTAGATTCTTTGATATATTAATAGCACTTGAATTATCATAAAGAATAGAGATAGGTTATTTTTATTCTAAATTTATGTCTTTGAGTGTTTGCTTCATCCACAATATTTGAGTGCAACATGCCACTACTGCAACATACTCTGCTTCTACTACAGAAAGAGTTACTGACTCTTGCTTTTTGCTTAGCCATGAAATAAGTTTGTTTCCAAGGAATAATGCACTACCAATAGTTCTTCTATCATCAACATTTCCAGCCTAATCAACATCTATATATGTTGTCAAAGTGAAATATTCACCTTTAGGATACCATAGTCCATATTCAATTGTACTCCTAATGTATCTAAAGATTCTTTTCACTGCATTGACATGTGATTCTTTGGGAGTAGCTTGAAATCTTCCAACCATGCACACTACTTGCATGATATCTATTCTTGATATAGTTAGGTATAACAATATACCTATCATTGATCTATACAAAGTTTGATTTACATCAAGGAACTCATCTTTTTTCTCAGCTTACAACTAGTTATCATGGGAGTACCTACTAGTTTGTTGTCTTCCATTCCAAACTTCTTGAGTATTTCCTTAGCATACTTAGTTTGGTATACAAATATCCCTTCATCAATTTGTGTTATTTGTAGAACAAGGAAGAAAGAAATTTCTCTAAACTTAGACATCTCAAACTCATTTTACATTTGAGTTGCAAATTCATTGCACATTTTGTTGTTTCTACCACCCAAAATGATATCATCTACACATAAAACAACAATTAACATATGTTCACCTTCTAATTTGAAGTAAAAATTGTTATCTACACAACCTTTATTAAATCCTTATTGTTGAAGGTATTGGACTAATCTTGAATACCCTACTCTAAGTGTCTATTTTAGACCATATAGAGCTTTCTTCAGTCTGTAAGCATAATCTTCTTTTTCTTACAACTGAAAACATTTAGGTTATTCTATGTAGACTTTTTCTAGGTTCCCATTTAGGAAAGCAAACTTTACATCAATTTGATAGACTTGAATTTCTTATAAATAGATAATTCTAAAAACATTCTTATGGCTTCCAATCTAGCAACTGGAGTAAATGTTTCCTCAAAATCTATACCTTCAACTTGTGTATATCCTTTACACACTAATCTAAACTTATTCCTTATAACAATTCCATTCTCATTGAGTTTGTTTCTAAAGTCCCACTTTTTACCTATTACATTCTTATTTGAAGGTCTTGGAAGTAATTCCAAGGTTTTGTTCTTTTCAGTTTGTCTTAGTTCTTCTTCTATGGTTTTTACCCAATTCTCATCCTTTTTAGCTTCAACATAACTCATAGGTTCAATTTTAGATATTAGAGCAAAACTTACTTGCTCCTTATTCATTAAAACTCTTCTCCTTGTCTAAACTCCTTCATTTTTATTTCCAATTATCTACTTCATAGGATAATCCTTTTAAACAAATCTTATAGGTGATTTTTCATTTATTTCCTTAGACTCTTCATTAGCTACTTCCTCTTCATATTTTGATTCTTCTTCATAGATGTCTTTGTTAGGTTTAACATGTATCAAGCCTTCATCAACCTTGACATTGGTACTCTATACTATATTTTTTAGCCTTTTTTTTGTAACATATGTAAGCTTTACTTTGGGTGTAATAACCAAGAAATATTCCTTCATAACATCTTGATTCAAATCTTCCCAATCTATCTTCTTTTCTCCTTATGTAGCATTTGCTTCCAAACACTCTGAAATACTTAACAGAGATAGGTTTTCCATACCATAATTCATAGGGGTTTTTATCACTATTTACCCTTAGTTGAACTCTATCCAAGATATATATTACTATTTTTACTACTTCTCTCTAGTATCTAGTAGGTAACTTGGCCTCTTTTAGCATTATTCTAGCCATCTCCTTGACTATTTTGTTCTTTCTTTCAACAACTCCATTTTGTTGTGGAGTACTTATTGTAGATTAATTCCTTTTGATTCCATGCTTCTCATAGTAATTTATGAACTCATTTGGGGTGAATTCTCCACCTCTATTAGATCTTAAGCATTTGATTTTTCATCCTATCTTATTCTCTACCATGGCCCTAAGGATCTTGAATATTTCAAATGCCTAAGACTTATCCTTCAAAAAGGTTACCCATGTCATTCTTGAGTAATAATCTACTTGAAGCATGGATTACCTTTCTCCTTTGGATCCTCTTATCTTATTAGGACCATAAATATTAGTATCAACTAACTCTAAAGGCTTTGTAGTTACATACTCCCTTGTTTGAAATTTGACCCTTATTTGCTTTCCTTATTGACATTCCTTGCAAGTAGTCTTTGTAAGTTTGGTTATCTTAGGCATGCGTCTAACATAACTATTTGAGATCACTTTTACTAATATATCAAAGTTGACATGACCCATTGTTCTATTCCATATCCAACTCTCATCAATCTTATTGAGGTGTGGAGCTAAAAGCTTCACGGATGAGCAAATGCAAAGTTGCAGGATTTACACAGTCACCGACGTCAGTCAAGGATCGACTGGAAGCTGCTGACGTCGGTTATGGATCAGCCGACGTCGGTCATATGTAGGCAAATAGGGACCGATGTCGGTCACCTGTGTGTTCTAGAATTCCATTTTTGTGGGACGAACGGATTGTTTGCATGATAAAATTAAGTGTTAGTCTTAAGTCTGCATCTCCATCTTTAGTAGGACTATTTTGAGCCTTAGATTAGGAGGTGTATCTAATGGTTGATATTGCGTAGCTCATGATCCCTAATTATATATATAGGGATAGATCTTCATAGCTTGTATCAAGAAAGTGATAAGATGTAAGATAGACAATTCAAGTAGCGGAATTGTATTTGTAATTGTGAAGAGAGAACTCTTGAGGGAAAGAGATCTGTACATCTGAGAGAGGTTTGGAAGAAAGAGATATTTCTTTAATTGTATTTCCAAAGTTTAATATAAGTTTTCATTGTTTCTTGTATCTCTTATTCTTTGTTGATTCTGATTTCTAGTTACTTTCAATTTTGGTTAATTCCGTGTTTAGTTGCTTGCAAAAGTAATCAATTGTTCTTGTTAAGATCCTGACAAATCTCTCCTATTAGGTAAATATTACCATTCACTTCATTAAGATTATAGATATTGCTTTCAATTATTTTCCCTTCTGTAACTAGTCTTCTAGATCTCCTTATTTTTTATCCTTCTAAATTAAATGTGACCTTATATCCATTGTTACACTTTTTTTGACACTTAGAAAATTGTGTTTCAATGCTTCAACATAAAGGACATCATGTGTAGGTAGTTTTCTATCTATGTTCAAGGTTCCCTTATCATAGATCTTTACTGTAGTATTGTCTCCCAAGATGATAGATCCTTACATTTTCTCAGTTTGATCAAATTGCTCTTGCACCAGTGATGTGTTTTGAGCAACCACCATTTGTTACCCATAAATTATGTTCTTTGGCATGGAGTGTAGTTTGAGAGATCTATTGGGTGAATATTTTGTCACCAGCTAACTGATGGCAAAATAGGTGCATCAACCACATCATAAGGAGATTTATACATCAAAATGTGTAGGTCTACCACATCATAAGGAGATAAATCTCTCCTCTCATCAAGGGGAGGTTCCCTATAAACTACTATATACTAATATAAACTGAAAATACACTCAGGGGTGAAAACATACCATCCATCTCTCTTTTTTTAGAGATGATGTTTACAGAATAGAGGAGGATTTTGGTGTAATTACTAAAAGGACACTTCTCTTCTTTCAGAAGTGATATTCAGCAAACAACAGGGCTCTTCCAAGGTAGAAATAGTAACCACAAGAAACTAACTAAAACACAAAGTTTTAGTTATATCTCTTACTAATTGGGACAAAATAACACAGCAAGATTAAACACAACTCAAAGTTTTCACCTAAAACTACAATATAGTAAAGGATTACGAAGGATAAAGAGAGCATAAAGTCTCCCATAATCAATTTCAAGACATCTTCCAGCTTATTTCCACTAATTATACTTATTTGATTAAATGAACAAGACTGTATCTAGGAAATAGACATAAGAACAATTTCCTAAAAGACACAAGCTTATTCCAACACAAAGTCTAGAAAATCACTTGCTTTCTCATTCATTTAAAAAAATATGATTGACAGTCTGAGCTCAAAGTCTCAAGAATGCATATCAATTTGGGTAGAGATTCACTTCTAATAACAGAGAGATATCCCTTATACAAAATGGGAGATTACAATATATAGCATTACAAGGAAGACTTGGGTGCTTGTTTTCCTAAAATCAGCCCATGCTAAATTAAATGCCTTAATTATTTGTCAAAGAGCCATGCTAGAATAGGGAATCAGCCTTGACTTTGGAATTCTAAATTATCTCAAATGTCCCTTCCTCAGCATGGGTTGTCTAGTCTTCTTAATGTTACTTACACAGTTGTCCATTCGCCTTTACTCAACGAAGAAAAATAGGCCGCATCCTTGAATGTTTATGTTCCCTGGCATCCACCTGGTGCATTGTTCCACCTAATAGAAATAACTCTCTTGTAGATATTTCTGATTTTCCTATAGTTTCTCTCTCTTTCTTTCTTACATTTTGTCTCTTCTTAGTAATCTGAGCTCTCGGGGTGATCTTCTCGCTTTCAGCTAGCTCTTTCAGCTCCTTTTTGGGCTAGTCACTGAGCTTGTTCTCAGAGCTTTTAAAATCAATGGCTATTCAATTACCCTAAATTTGATGTCCGTAGGGACGTCACTGGTCACCTTGAACCTCTTTAAACCTTAAACCTTGAACTCTTTTTGGTTCAAAGGTTTAATGGTTCATTAGTTCAATCATTTTGTGAAGGGCCGCGTTTGCTCTCCTTTTCTTCTTCAGTTGAACCATCCCTTTGAAATTCTTTCTAGAATCTTCCACTTTCTTCATTCACTTGAAGCTTCCTTTCAAACTTTGAAATTTTTGAACCCATTGAACCTTTGAACCTTTTAAACCTTTTGGGTTCAAGGTTCAATGATTCAATGATTCATTCTCTTTCTTTGAAGTATTTTATTCTCTAAGTCCATCAAACTTATTAAACTCATTGAACCTTTTAACCTTGAACTCTTTTGGTTCAAAGTTAAATGGTTCAATGATTCGATCTTATTCCTTTGATTTCTTCAAAGCTTCAAACTCTCTAGATTTCCTAAGTCTGTCGAAGTCATTTGAACCTTTGAACTCGTTGAACCTTTGAACTCTTTTTTGGTTCAAGGTTCAATGGTTCAGCAGTTCAATCTTCGCTCTTTGATTCCTTATTTTATTTAAGTCTTTCAAACTTATTGAACTCATTGAACCTTAAACCTTTAGACCAATTTTGTTCAAGTTTGAATGGTTCAATGATTCAATGTTAACTCTTCGAAGCCTTCTTTTCTTTAAGTCTGCTGAAGTCATTGAACCTTTGAACTCGTTGAACCTTTGAACCTTATGGAGGTGGGGTTCAATGGTTCAACGGTTCAAAGTGGTTCATTATATTTCTTTTAAGCCCACCGTTAAGTCTTTTGAATGAAACTTTGCATTGAAGAATTCTCAAAACACTAAGGAAAAGCCTTCAAGTGTTTTGAACTTCCTTTGAAGAAGGCATGCCTGTTGAACCTGAGAATTTTTTAGCTAAAAAGGCTTCAATATTTGAAAAACTTAACTACTCAGAACATTTTTCAAAAAGAAAAGAGAGATTTTTGGTCTATAGGACCAAATTTATTAGTAGGTTGTCCACAAAAACAAGTGACGGATTTGGGGAATAACATGTGTAGGTAGTTTTCCATCTATGTTCAAGGTTCCCTTACCATAGATCTTTACTGTAGTATTGTCTCCCAAGATGACAAATCCTTACATTGTGTCAGTTTGATCAAATTTCTCTTTCACCAGTGATGTGTTTTGAGCAACCACCATTTATTACCCATAAATTATGTTCTTTGGCATGGAGTGTAGTTTGAGAAATCATAGACTATGCAACTTTATGATATTTCACTCTCCATACATCCTTAGGTTTCTTGTTTGGCTTGTTTTTCCCTTTTTTAAAGGATTTTGAATCTTTTTTCACACTAACAGGCATGCCTTTATTTTTTATTTGTATTTTTGGTCTTACAAAGCTTATTCTACATTGTTTAGCTATGTGACCAAAATTATTGTAATTATAGCATATTACATTTGTATCTATCAAGGGTGCAAATGAATTTATGCTTACAAAGTTTGTTCTCCTTTTAGATATAAACCTAAATTCATTAGCCCTATGACCAAAATAAATATAGGGATGAAAATAAACATATAAAAATGATGAATACCTAGTCATAGCATTTCTTTGTGCAGGATGAGGAGGTCTTCTTAACTCTAGCTTCTTCAAGTTTCTCACCCTTATGTAAACATCTACATCAGCTACCTTTGTGTTATGTATCTTCCTAGAGTTTACAGATATTGAATCATTATTATTATTTTCTTAAGGCTTATTTTCTCCTTTAACTTTCTTCACATCAACTATGCTTGTGTCTTTCCTTGTATCTCAAGATGCATTCTTGCAAACTTTTTCATTCTTTGTTCCTGATTCTCCCTTTGCTTTGAATTTGTCATATAAGTTTGTAGATGTACTGGTTATGGGACTTTTCCCTTTTTCAAAACCAAGACCAGTTCTTTATTTTAATGGATTTTGAGATTTTATTAACTCATCAAGAATTTATAAACCTCTTATCAACTTCAGACTTTTGTCTATTTATTCTTTATATTTTTCAAGTTCTTTCCTCAAAGCCACTATCTCTACTTCTAACTTCAATAATTCATCATATTTAGACTATAGTTCAAATTTGACTACATCTTTTATTATGTTAGTCTCTTCAACTTGTGTCTTTAGGCTAACTACCATTTGATTAGATTTTTCAAGACTATTGGATACTTTTTAATCTTATTTTATACTTGTTTCTTATACTTTAGTTTCTCTTTTCTCACTTTTTAATTTCTTTTAGAGCACAAATGAGTTCACCCTCTAAATCCACTTCTCCTTTATCTTCTTCATTTGTATCTTCAACGTCTTATGTTTCTTTATCCATAGAGGTTGATTCTGATATCGTGAATAGGGATTCATTTCCCTCAACCACAAAGCATAATCATGGTCATCATATAAGCTATCACATTCATCCAATGAATCACTATCTATTTTTATGTACAATCCCTTCTTATTTTTGAATAAGTTCTTATTCTTGGAGTAGTGGGGTTTCATCTTTTCTACTATCCTCTTCTTTATTAGAATTATCCTTTTTATTATAAGGGAATTTAGTAGCAAAATGTCTTACCTTACCATAGTTAAATCATTTAAAATGTAGCTTACCTTTGTAATTTCCAAATCCTCTTCTTAATTTTTTTACAAAGTTGGATTCCTCTTCATCAGTCTCCTTAGATATGAATTTAGGTGATTTTGATTTTACTTATTTAGATGCTTTGAATGCATCTTCTCTGTTGAAAGTATCTGCTTCTCTCATTCTCATCTCATAGGTTATGAAGGTTCCATGTAACTCATCTACAGTGAGATTATCTATATCTCTTGCTTCCTTTATTGTATAGATTTCAGAGTCATATCCTGATGACAAAGATCTTAGGACATTTTTTACAATGATCAAATCTTTCATCTCTTCTCCAAGGCCTCTAATTGCATTGACTATTTCATCTACTCTAGGGAGGTAGTATGTGATTTTCCTTTCTTCATTCATTTTAAGACTTTAAAACTTGCCTTTGTATGTTTTTAGCTTGGAATACTTTATCTTATAATAAACTTCATATATGCTCTTCAAATTGTTCCAAATATCTTATGCATTTTGATAATGCATTAATTTAATAAACTATGAGTTAGAGAATCCATAAAGGATAGCATTTTTTGCCTTGGCATTGCTCTCATATGCCTTATTTGTATCCTAATCAGTAGGATTTGTATCAAGGGTTGTATATCCATTTACAACAGACATCCATACATCAAACCCTAATGAAGATAAATATGTTTCCATTTTAATGCTCCAAAATGCATAGTTTGATCCATTAAATAGAGTTTATTTATTTGAGGAAGATCCTTCTTGACTATCCATTTTTGTTCACTATCCAAGATCTACCTAAGTTGATTAAGCTTCTACTAAGGAACCAAGGCTTTGATACCAGTTATTGGAACACAACTATCTATTGAGGGGGGGAGTGAATTAGTAGATTGATTAAAATTAGTCTTTTAATTATTTTTAATGTAATTTAGAAAGGATATGCATATATCACTCACACTCACACACACACACACGTGCACGCACGCACGCACACACACGCACGCACGCACACACACACACACACACACACACACACACACACACACACACACACACACACACACACACACACACACACACACACACACACACACACACACACACACACACACACACACACACACACACACACACACACACACACACATGCATAACACTATATGTACATGGAAAACCCAATATGGGAAAAACTACCATGATAATAGCTACTAGAATCTAATGTTTTAATCCAACCTCATAACCAATAACCTCACAATTTACAATGTTTAAGGGCACTGACCCTAAGGAAGACACCAATCCCCTAATTTAAGATCACTTACTCTAAATAAGCACCAACTCCCTAACTAAGCACCAACTTAGCTCTTTTGATGGCACCTACTAATTAGATCTATTATGGAGATACAACTCCAGATTATAAATTATATTAATAAATGAATCCAGTTCTCTATTACAAACTTATTATGCAGCTACTCATACTCTACTCTACATCTCTCTTCCTCTCTTTATCTCTCCCTCTCAATTCAACATTTTTCAACACTTAGTGATTTTTAGAGATGATGTATATATGCATTAGATCTAAATCTCACATAGCTCTGTGT
Source organism: Torreya grandis (assembly GCA_037957365.1). Lineage (NCBI taxonomy): Eukaryota > Viridiplantae > Streptophyta > Pinopsida > Cupressales > Taxaceae > Torreya > Torreya grandis. The sequence continues at coordinate 833,174 of JARHVA010004738.1, read as the reverse complement.
TCACACTTAGTTGTTACCACATCACACTCTTGTAAGTTTTTTGCTTTTTAAATTCATGCACCATTGCCATAATTCTCTATCTTTTACTATATTTAGCATATGTAAGTCTCTATTTTTTATTCACATGCCATATTACATAATTTTGGTTGATCACAATGATCTATATCATTTGTTATGTCATATATACATATTTCCTATATGTTTTATCACTTGACCTATGAGATGTACATATCTTTAAATATTTACCATTGATATTAAGTTTTTTGCCATGATCCAATGATCCTCGTTTAAATGTCTCAACTTTAAAATGCAACCATTATATCAAGCTCTGACAAGCTTATGCACTCTGTTAGATCTTTATGAGCCTCCAAACTTTAATGCTTCAACTTTAAAATGCATTCATTGATCAAAATATGATAGGATCATGTGCTCCATTAGATCTTTACAAGATTCTAAACTTTAACATTTCAAATATTTAAAGTGCATCCATTGATATTTTGATCTAATCTCCCATGTACCATTAGATCTTCAAAATAACCATGAACTTTACCTCTATCTATCAATAAAAAAATCAAACACTTTGACCTCTTTAACTCCTCATGCTCCATTGATATTCATTACATGATCATGCACTTATTGTTATATCTTCTAATAGACTAATAAACTCATTGGTTTTCTATTTGACAAGCTCCCATGAATGTGACACTTGGCACCCTTATGTGCCTTCTGGACATTGATGTCAGTGCCCACACTTGTAACAGTTTGAAATCTCACGTGCCTTCTACATATTTTTATTTCTTGTGCTTGTGACCCTTAGTAATAGCACGTGCCTTCTGATCATTTTACTACCAGTCCTCATGTTTGTCACACTAAGCACTCATGCATTCCTTTTTCACATTGGCAATCCCTACGCTTGTGACATTTGGGATTAGTTCATGCACTCTTGGGTACCTTTGACTTATCAACTTTTTTTCACATCATTAGATCTTCATCATATGGTTTAGTGTTATCCATTAGATAATATTGGATAAGTCTTAAGTTGAGGACTTATGAAATATTAAAGTCTTTGATCACTACTCCAAGTTAGTAATTGCTAGGTTGAAGGGGTTGGTTGTACAATGATAAGAAAGGATTAATTTGTAACTTAAGAAATTGATTCACCTATATCTAGTTAACATGAAAATAGAAAATGCCTATGAATGTCATGATTAAAAACCTTAGGGTTTTACCATGAAACCCTAGTAATGTTTGAGAGCTAAAATAAATATTTTTTTGTCTTATTTCTCTTCATCTAAACCTATAGACCATATATATGAGATGTAATTAAAACCGATAAAGGATTTTCTATCAATTTATCTGCAAATGTCCAAAAAAGGTCTCTATAAAAGCATGATAACATTATATGATAATATTTTAACTTATACTATGCAATTGTAAAACATTTTCCTCTCTCCATCAAGCATGTTTGATCCTTTGACATTTATGACATCCATAATGCCAGTAATCTCCCTTTTGACATCAAATGACAATCATATTTCTAACAAGCATGGTTCTTAATGAACATCTAAATATGTTATAAGTCAGTTTTAATGGTCAAGGTCATGAATCTAGAAATTGTTCCCTAAATCCCATGTAAAATAGTAAGTGGAATCAAAACACACACACATCATCTATGAGTTTTGATGTTTGGGCCTAATTTTGCATATGCAAGACTTGTTTTAATTATGAGTTGATCCTAATAATGGTACTTGATCATATGGGATGATTTATCTGGTTATTATTTTAAATTAAGAGTATCTAAATTCTAATATATTTTTATGTTTCCCCTATAAGTCACCATTTGTTGAGTTCAACATACCCCCATTCCTGATAATGGGGACCCTTGTTTCAAATTGTGAAAATTTATGCTTTAAATTGAAAATTCATTCGATTAGAATACCATTAGAGTATTTTGCACATTGTCTTTATTTGAAGATCATCCACACCATGGTTGGAATGGCATATTTACACATGATTCTTGGTGTGATCTTGTCTAAATTTGCTAACATTAGATCTTTATGTTTTAGGTTACAAGATTAATGGAGTCCATGTGATATGGACAATGTTTGGGTTTCATGATTTAATGTCAATTTGATCTATTTTACATTGGTCTATTAGCATATAATATTCATTTGACTTTATATACTATTGCTAACGTTTTATTCTTATATTTATATGTTGTAGGTCTAATGGGGTCTCATTTGTGTGAACACTACTAAGGGTTTTTTACCTTAATGTTAATTTGATCCCTTTTTACTAATCCTTAATCTTTTATCAGTTAATTAGATCCATGTTAAATAAGTGTTAAAAAACCTTTAGTATAATTAGTTAGCCTTGGTTCCTTTCAAATTCATGTGGGGTCATTTTATTTGAATTTGCTTAAGAACAATTATTATATGTTAAACTTTGTTTAAGATTTTCGCCTAAAGTTTTTATCATGTTTATCAACATGACCAAAAATTTAATCCAAAAGCTTCATACTATTTTTTATATTTCCTAAGACCTTATTAAGTATATTTTATGTTTGCAAAAATGGAGTGAACCTAAAAAATATAAGTGTCAAGCTCATAGGAAGTCAATAAGTCAAGCATCAAGATTTGTGGTGCACGTTAACTTGAACATAGATGATTTCATAGTGTATGATCTAAGTCAAAAATTTAAAGACCCTATGAGGGATCATGAGATAGACAAGTTTCAATATCTCAATAAAGTGACCAAAGAATCAATAATTCATGATCAAGCATACATCCAGTAGATCAACAATGTGCATTCAATATTGCTAAAACAAATCGATAGTGTGAGATGAAGGTAGAATTTTCAAAAAGACCATAGAGTTTCTAAGTGGCACACATATATTTAATCATGCATAAGTAGATCAATGGTGTGGATTAGGTCAATAATTTATCTTGGATTGAGTGAGAATCTACCACATGGTACAAAGGCATTTAAATGAGGGAGGATGCTTACAAAATACTTAGAGAGCCCGTAGAGTTGACAAGTGGAATGATCTCATAGGTCTTAATAGAGATACAATGGATCATAATGAAATTTAATACAAATAGGTCTCCAAATTAGATCAAAGGTGTGAACTTGGTTTGGATTTAGAAAGCACGAAGTAAGGACATGTTTCCAAAGGCAACAATGGTCATGTTTTGAGATCAAATAGATATCTTGGCATGGGCATTTCCACATAGACATGAAATATTGGATTGAAATGTCCTATGAACATAAAATCACTTGAATATAATTGTCTTAGACTATTGAAGATGAAAAATATGAACAAATATGTTTTATTCTTAGTCTGATCAATGAATGAGAGGTTAAAAGTGTAAAAGAGTCTCAAAGTCAATTGAGTTAACACAATATTTTAATTTAAATTAAAATACCCTATAAATTATTTCAAGGGAATATTTTATTCTATAAAATTAGGAAAAACATGAAACATATATAGATTTTGGTTAGTTATATTAGAAAAGTGTCATCGATATTAGGGCATTCTAAAGGGACAACTATCCATAACACTTGTTCAATTGTCATTTGACCTGACTGATAACCATACCACATTAATCCTTTTATAATAAGGAGGTATGGTATTTGTAAAAAATAGGGGGGTTAGAGCTAAAATTACATTGTAAACTTGGATAAGAAATACAAGCAAGGAATTCTATAAAGTTTGTCCAATATTTGTCTCTATGTTTACTATCATGGTTGCTTCCTCAGTCATCTGGTTTGATATTTAGATTTGAACTGGTTTTATAGATCCTAGATGTGCACATGTTAATGCAAAGTTGTTAATTTTTACTTATTTTAGGTTGATTGAAAGATCTTAGGTTCATTCCGTTCTCTTTTTCTTTTCTTTAAGATGTGCAGAAGTTATTTTCCTATAGAAGAAAACTTTTAAAGTGAACCTAATTTCTTATTTGCATTACCTTTCCTAAGACATTTGCCTGATATATATTAGGCTTTGTGCCTATGTAATTTAATTCTATATATTGGTTTAGCGCTTATATTTATGAAATTTAAGCTCTATAATAATGTCTAGATTAAAGATTAGAAACACCCTCTTTCTGTCTTACCCTCCCTTTTCCTTTTTGACTAGATCACTTTAGTTTAACTTATCATTGTAAATATCCATGTTAGCTTAGGGTTTAGACTTTAATTTTTGGGCATCATTCATGGGACTTAGTTTATATCACTTTCATCTTCATAAATATTTAGTACCATGGTTGCTCACAACAACCATTTACATGTTTATTTTGCAAAATAGTCATTTAGCTTGGCCACAACTCCAACACAGATCTTAGGAAGATCATAACCAGCAACTCATGCAATGGATTATTTGAATCTATAAATGAAAAGTGTTTCTTAAAAACTATATGAACTTGTTGATACATCTAGGTGCATCAATAAGCACATAGGATGACCTTCCTATAGCTTTGAATTTATCAAGTTAGTCATTATTTGGTGGGAAGATAGGAGAGGGAGGAAGGACGTTTGAGTGATGAATTTTAGTCTCATAGGGAGATCTTGTCCAATGTATCATTTTATCATTTTGAGGGTTAGGTAGGGCCTAAAAGGTGTCTAAAGTTGATATGGATAGGTTTAAATTCATTCATGGTTTATCTATCAACTTAGGAAAGAGTGTGTAAGGTGGTTTAAAGTGATCAAAAGGGGCCTTAAGATAAGTTTAGAGCTAAGTGTGTAAAATAATGGTCTCAAGTGCATGGTTTTAGCTAAATGTTAATTTTACATGTCTACACTAATTTCATTCTTCTGTAACTATAAAAATCATAGTATCAAGTTCTTTAGGGATTTTACCATTAATATATATTTACCAATATATGTCATTTATGGACATGTGGCTACTTAGAGAATGGATGACTGTGATCCAAACGCTAACAACAAATAAATTTAATGTCCATCTGAGGATGTATAGATGGAATAAGTTTGAAAAGATTCTAATATGGACTAAAAATTGACTAAAATTAGACAAATATACACAATTGGAATAAGTGAACTATAATATGGAAGTGATATAATGGAAAAGGGTAATGTACTAAAATTAGGTTTTACACATGACCAAGAACCATCTGAGGTATACCCTATATCCTTATTTAGACACTTCCTGCATGACCCATTTCAATGCCCATTACACACATTATTTTTTCACCCAAAACATTATGAATTTTTTATCAATTAAAATATCTAAGATATTCCTTGATCTTTTTTAACTCAAAATATACATGCCAACATGAAAAAATCAAAATCCAATTCCACATCGGTATTTGACCCATGAAAAAAATATTCACAAACATCATTCTTATATAAAAAATACAATTTAATCCTTCATATTTCAGTCCTCATATGGAATATTACATCACATCACACCACTATCAAAAAAAATAATCGTAATCAAATAATATCGTCATCATTTCATAACTATTAATACACTTCAAATGAATGAAATATATTGTATATGTTTACACAAACCTTTCATGCATATTTTTCATTAAAGTATTTGAGAAATATTATAAATTAATAAATACAAACATGTTTAACAAAATTGTATATGTTCAAATTTAATCATTAAATGCTTGAAAATGTTTAATCTTGGCATTCTTAACTCACTTGGTCTACTTGCCATTTTGTTAACTTGAATTTTATAGAAGAATATTCACTATTCTAAAAACTATCTTTCAAATACTTAGAACATCACACAGACATCCCTATTTTGCTTACAACCTCCTTTCATACTAGTTCTAGCAATCTTTGTCCTTTTAGAATAGGACCACACTAGGTCAAGCAAGGCCATAATGTGGCCTTACCCACTAATGTGGCCTTATCCCCATGCCCCATTGGTAACATTATAAATTTTATATTTTGAATTTTAACCCTTCCACACTTTTATCAAGGTTGGTTATAAAAAAAATCAAAAAACAAACTTTATATAAACACATTAAGGCTTTTCCAAACACATCTAGAAATCAGTTGGAATTTTTATTATACAATGAACCAAAATGCACTATTCTTTCCAATTTCAATTATGTTGCATTATAATAGTTTTAGGCCAAGTCTAAATTCATTTTATTTTAAGTTAAGGTCACTTATTGTCAATCAATTAAAATTAATATATCTAGTTGTATTCATATATAAAAATTGATATTCACATTCTCAATCTAGGAGGGAGAACTACATCAGCCTGAGGTCCTTTTGGGCTATGTAGGTAACACTCAGATCACATGAAGTTTTTAAGAGGTTAGTTTAACTATTCTCTAGCCCTATTCTCACATTTTATCATTTGATCTATATTGTTTTTATTGTGCAGGAGATAGTGTTTTTATTTTATAGGTCTTCTACATGGAAAATTAGGACACATAGTCAAATAGTAAACCCCCACAGATGGTTACACATATCTAGAACAAAAAAAGTAGTTTTAAATTCAACCAATATATGGATTCAATAAATAGACAAAGTTGTAGTGTGACTGTGTCCTTAGAGTGGGGCCTTATCCCAACACAATTTAAAATCCTACTTCTAGTTGTGACATAGATTAGGGGTCCTTATACTAAGTTTTCAACAACAATTAGCCTACATAATCAGCATATATTCAGTTTGGGCTAGGTTTGCATATTTATTGGTTAATTTACTATTTTTATCTCATTTCTAAGGTTGTAAATTTTGTATTTCACATTTAGATGTATATGATCTAAATCAATTTTCAATAGTTTATTTATTCATAACATTTTATTGTTAAGTCAAAAAAAAAAATTAAACATTCTCGTCAACCCATAATTTTATTTAAAAACTACTTGTTTGTTTAATTTTTATCCTATGATTTCATATAAAATTCTATAAATTCTTGACACTAAAATAAAATAGCTTTAACCTTGAATATAAATATGAAACCATGAGTCAATCTTCTTTGACCTTGGAGTAATCCAACAGTGAAGAAATCATCTTATCATCTTAGATAGACATCTAACATATAAACTCTTTCTTTCAACATTGGATTTAAATTTATTGATATCTATACACAAAAAAAAAAAGATTAAATTCTATTTATTTCTATTTACTTGAGATTTTTTGAAACTATGTTCTGACAATTTTAAAACCACTTGGTGACTCGTTACTTGCTAAATAATGATTTATTTTATGGATATTGTGGTGTGATGGGTATTCCCCCAATACTCAATTCATTATACAACACTAAATAAAGATTTTAGTTTCTATTTACCTCATGAAATATCAAAAATGCCTAGGGTCCCTTGTTTATATCATAATAAGCCTCTTTTATCCATTTGATTTGTGGTGTACTTGAGAGGAGTGTATCACCCAAGAAATTTACTTTCACCATACCCTCAGCTATGGAAAGTGGGATACATGCATGTTTTAACCTTTGTAATTAGTTATATGAAATGTTCGATTGACATTAATCTATGAAGGAGCAAGTATATTTGAGAACCCATACAATCTTTCAAACCCTTATCTATATCACCCATTATACCTTGATTTTTTATTTTATTGTATTCATAATCATTATCTCTCTTGTACATGCATGATTTTTTTATAGCACTAAGTGTTTTATTTATTGCACTTTGTATATTTACATTTATTATATACATCATGGATAGTCAATTCTCCTTATTCTCTACTGATGTTTTGCCTTTCACATATGATAACTAATGTAAAAACCATAATAAGTAAAAACTAATGGAAGAATTTTATGCTGATGATTGTGATTTTGATGATATAGTAATTAATATAAAATTTGTTTTTTATCAAACTTAGGAACACAAATCCTCTTTAAATTCACCTTTATATTCCCCTTGGGATCCTCCATATTCTTCTTTCACTAATAATCTAGAGAGAAAAAATCAATTAAAGATTTAAATAAAGAAACATTCAAAGGTAAAGCCACCAAATGAGGATAATTTTAGGTTCAAAAAATGATTTATTAATAAATGAATTTCAAATCAAGATTCAATATCTAAAGTAACTACTCATAATAATGTTATTATCTCTTATCCTTTAAAACTAATGGATATTGATCCTACATGTCATAGCTCTCGCACCTTGTCAATGAATGAGGATAATCTTCCTTCCTCTTCCCTCAGTACATCATAAGATACAATTGAAATCCATGACATTATTTATAACGCATCTCCTGACGTTGCCTCTCCTTCTACCTCATATTAATATTCACATGATGACAATTCATATTTTATTATAGATTATTCAATATAAAATAAGATCCTATCTATCCCACACCTCATATTGATAGTTTATGCATGCTTATTCAATCATATATACCTAGGGTTTATGCTTGTGAAACCCTTCAAGATCAAGTCATCAATATGAGAAAATCAAAAGAAAAGTTTCAAAATCAAAATCAAAATTTCATTTCAAAGACCATATCATTTGAAAATAACAATAAGTATACTAAGGATCCATAATATGCTAGTGTCAATCATGCATTTTCATCTAGCTTTTGTTTGCCTCAGAAGCAATATTTATCTACCATTAATGCTTTAAAAAGTATACAAAAGGCCAATAAGAGTCCAAGTGAGATTATAAAATAATTTATTCAAAAAAAATTCATTATATTCCTTTTTATAACTACTCTAATAAGATCAAAATATTATTATGCATATCATGGAATGCACGAGCATCATACAGATAGTTATTTGGCTTTGAAACACAAAATACAAAGTATCATTGATAGTGGTGATCCTATAGAAAATAAATCTATTATAAAACCACTTATATTACATCTCTTAAATAACAAATATAAAAATAACATAAAGAGAAAGTATGGATAGAAAAGGACAACTCAGAATAAGAAAAGATTGAAAAAGCAAAATTAGAGCAAGCAAGATTTAAAAAAGAGCAAGACAAAAAAGCAATATTTCAAAAATAATAATTAACAAAAGAAAATTTCCAAGAAAAAATTTAATATAAACAAAAAAACACTTTTTGAATTATTTTCTCATAAATAAATTTCCAAAACACAATTTTCATACAAAATATAATGATACAAATATGGTTACCAAGGAATCAAACATTATATCTACTTCATGTATAGGGAACAAAGATAAATTCAAAGAAAAAATTACTTCTCTTCATAATATTTATCCAATAACACATGATTATTATTTACTCTAGTATGTCATACAAGATCCTAATAATGATGCACATATTCAAAAAATAACTCCAATCTATGGTGCAATGCATTTTTCATACACAGATACAAAAGATGATCAAAATGACATATCACAATTTCAATCACAACCTAAGAAGTGAATTATCTCTTGTTATAAGGATAACACTTATGACTATGATCTTGATATTGTTATAGAATATTTTTATGATCTGCATGATGGAGGGCCTATACATAAGCATCTCCTTGATGAGATCCTCAGCTTATAGTAGCATATTCTCCATTTGTACATAACTTATTTGGTTTTACTTAATTAACACTTATTCTATCCCTTATCCAATAAATCATATATCCATTGAATTTATTTTCACTTTAGGAACATTCCCTCTTGATTTTCAAACCAATTCAAAAAATCCAAAACACCTATCTTTTATTGCTTTCAAATGCTCAATTCACTTCCTCATTGTGACATATCTATCATGTTATGGCTTCCTTTGCACTTACATGATCATATTTATCTACTCCTACACTTTAAATGACCACACTTTCCCATTGACACATGAATATCCTTATCTACATGATTATGATTCAAGTCTACATACATTAGGGGCATATCATTTGCTTTCTTTCTTACCATATTATGCTCTAGCACCTTGTTGAAAATTATTGAAATCCCTCCCTTTTATCCTATTTTCAAAGCTTTATTCTTGATAATTTTGAAAATTTTCATTAATATATTTAAAAAATTCAAAAACATTTAAAATATTTTAAAAATTCAAAAAAAAATACATATATGTCAAAAATCAAAATATTTTCAAAAATTCAAAATTAGGACCTCTAAGCATTTTCAAATGTTGCTAGATTATTTATTTACATATGTTATTTATATCATGTCAATTATTTATCATATTTTAGTTTTCAATATGAAATGTATTTCATGAGGTATGTGATATTGAGACAAGACATACTTTTACATTGCACTTTGATGTTAGGCTCCCCTTTTTACCCAACAACCTTGCTATTTTAGGGGTATCTCTTTGTTATTTGTGGACACTTCAATAGATTGTATCTATCCACAACCTCCCCAACCATTTTTATCTATATATCATAAAAATTATTTTTTAATCAGTTGTATTTTACATTGTGTTACATGAACTTGTTATTTTCTAACAATAACATTGACACATATAGTTGATGTAGACTAGTCTCACTTACTCAATTCTTATTTTTAAAATCCTTACTTTACTACATGATAAGTTAAGACTTGCTTTATCATTGTGTGTTTCAATTGGCCTTGTGTGTGAAACGTATACATGTCCCTCGTATAACATCATCATGTCATTTAGGTGTGGTCCTTGGTATTGTGTGTTTATATGACATTCACATGTCCCTTCTATATGGTTGTTGAGATTTATGTGTGAAATTACTTATAGTATGTTTGTTTATTATTAATATGGTGCCATGATTCATATCATGCATTAATTATATTTTATGCTTTAATTTTATGCCATAATATATATCATGCCTATGTACCTCAATGTTATATCTATCTAACACATGTTTCATATAAAATTCAATTCTATATTCAATATTATGATCCAATTTAATTCAAATGTTCATACAATACTACATGATTACATATTTCATATATTTTACAATTCTCTTTGGATATTAGTGAATTACATGTGACATATCTCATCACAATGGACTTGTCTTGAGAAGTCAAGTCCTCATGAGAAAATTTTAAATTTATGGCACTATACAGTTTTTAAAATTACAATATGATTCAATAAAATTATATATGGGAGAATGTGAAATACATGTGCACTCATTCCTATAGTAGAGATTCAAAAATAATTGATACATATGCATAGGCATGTGCAAAACAATTATAGTTACAAGTTGAAAGTTTCAAAAATTACAAGCTCAATTGGAAATCAATATAAATAAAATACATATATGTGGGGCATGATACTCATTCATGTTCATGTTCCTATATGAAAATCTTAAATTCCAGATTTCTCAAGTTCAAAAGTTTTAAGAAGGTAAAAAATTTTCACATATAATCTAGATCCATCAATAATGGAGTGATTCATCTCACTTTACAAGTGGGCCACATTAGATTCTATTGACACTCAACATATATGGATGCATTTTTTCTATTGTAATGAGCCACATTTGGTGGTTCCACCTCTTCAAATATATTATAGATTACTCTAGATATTAAAATGAGAGTTGTAGCATACAATATTTCCAACTCAAGGGCTTTAACTAGTTTTCAAATTGAGACTTGATCATCCTTAATTCACCACAAGCTCAACACTTCTCTAAATGCCTCAACAAGGGGGAAAAAAGTTTTTCAATTTCAAGTTATAGGGTAATTAGATTGCATTCTCTTCCAGGTGTATACTTTCCTTGCTCTCTTTTTCAAATTTAAAATTTCAAGTTTCATATTTTCAATTTTCAAATATGAATAGTAACTACTTTTAGTGGAATTATTGTAGGTTTTTTATTAAGGCATATTACATGATAAAGCTTCACATCAAAATATAAAGTGTGTATACACACTTAAATTTACATTTATTTTATTATAGTAATTTCACTTTGTTACATCACTAGAATAAAGTGGGGGAAAATGTAGACACTCAAATTTAATCATTAAATCCTTGATAATGTTTAATATTGACATCCTTAGCTCACTTCATCTATTCACCATTCCATTAACATGTAATCTATATGAAAGTTTTCACTATTATACAAATAGTCTTGTAACTACTCAAAACATGACTCAAACATCCATATTTTTCTTAAAAACTCATGTCAAACCAATTCTAATAGTTTTTATCCTTCTTGGACATGACCACACTAAGTCAAATAGGGCTACATTGTGGTATTATCCCTCATGCTATAATGATAACTTTTTGAATTTAATACATTGAATTTTACCCCTACCATGATTTTAGTAGGGTTGGTTAGTAGATATTTAAAATATTTATCTATATAATCACTTCAAGGATTCTCAAAACACAACTAGCAATCACTTGGAAATTCTAATGTACACTGAACAAAAGAGAAATATTCTTTCTAATTTCAATTTTGCTACATTCTAATAGTTATAGGCCAAGTATGAAGTCATTTTATTAAAATTAAAAGGAATTCATTATTAAGCATTCAAAATTAATCTATCTATTTTAATTCATATATCAAATTCAAAATTCACATACTCACTCTCGCAAGGAGAACTATATTATCTTGAAGTCTTTTTAGGCTATGTAGGCATGACTCATATCATGTAAGTTTTTTAGGGTAGCCCAACTATTCTCACATTTTGTCATTTGATCTATATTGTGTTTATTATGTAGGAGATAGAATTTGTATTTTTTGAGTCTTTCATGTATCAAATCATGGCACATAATTAAACAGCAAACCCTCATAGATAGGCACACATACCTAGATCAAAAAATTAGTTTTCCTAATATGGCCTTGTCTCAATGTAGTTTTAATTCCTAATTTCAATTACGACACATATATAGGGTCCTTACAATCAATTTTCAATAATAGTCAACCTTCACAATCAACATACATTTATTTTGGGCTAGGTTTACATATTTATTGGTCAATTTACTATTTTTAGCTCATTTTAAATTCTATAAATTTTGTATTTCACATTTAGATCTATATAATTTTTAATATCTGAATTAGTTTTCAATAGTTTATTTATTATTAACATTTCATTGTTAAATAAAAAATAACATTAAACAAAAACTATTCCCTCTGTTTGAAGTCATCTCAATCATTTGAGAGTATCAATATACTTATTTTTTTGAAAAATGGCATGATTCTTTGCATGGATACTTAACATATTGATAACACTTTCTCCTCACCAAATTTTCATGCACTTTTATCCATGTTTCTACTAATACTATTCTCATTTTATTCCATATATTCATGATGTAACATGATTTCATTATGATCCTC